>JBBPCZ010000019.1:21569283-21596062 GCA_037974445.1 Brycinus macrolepidotus | reverse complement strand
CTGGAACCGAACCTGTGTTCTCCTCACCAGCTCACACAATATCAACTACTTTTTACAAACTAAACAAATCTTGATACGTTTTACTGCTTTATTGTTTTTTTTTTGTGTTTAGTTCTAATGTTAACTTTGGTAGCAGAAAGACACTATCACACACAGAGAAAATAATTTGCATAGGTGACTTTTGCACAGTATTGTATTTATATATATATATATATATATATATATATATACGTAGAAATGTGGAAGCCAGTAGAAGTGACTTATTTTAAAACACAAGACACCTAGATGTTTTGCTTCAGGCCGACTATTTATCGTTACTCTTGATACTTTATAAATTTACTGTAAAAAACTCAAACGTTCTCTTTATTATTTATTTCTATTTTTTATCATTAGAAATACTTTAATCCGTGACTAGGTTTGGGTACCAGCTAAATCATCAGTTACCAAACCCAGAAATAAACAAAAACATACAAGCAAATAGATATACATTTGTTTGTAACAGCAGTTAATTCATTAATTGTATGTTATATAGTCTAGTTTACTGGATATCAAGGTGACCGATCAGTGGCTCAAAGAGGTGTTTTTACGTTTAAGCAACCAACGTATTTGTCTCAACACTCCAGCCCCCACCCCCATTCGACAAAGCTTGTCCAGGGCACCAGAATGGCCCGAAACGCCACTATGGTGGCAAGTTACTCAACCCAACATTACATTTTAATGATTTTATTGCAACAGGCTGAACAAAAAAATAATAATAAGATACTAAAAGTGTAATACGTGATAAATCAAACCGAATGATACACAGTAACACACTGACCACAGTAACACTCTCTGTAGGGATAGTGTCCTCCTCACTATGAATATCTTGGGCAAAAACAACAGTAATCATTTTCCATAGATGACACATTAGTAGCAGTTCAGTAGATAACTTTATTACTTTTCCAAGATGAAAAGGAATATTATTTTGATTAGTTTTTGCCTTGTATTTTGTTTTGAATAAGTCATACTTTCAGGCCGTGTCATGAATTCAGGGTTGTAGATGTAAGTACTGTATGCTCTGCACATCATTATAAATGACGATTAAACAATGCAAATGTATGATTTTGGTAGTGATATTAAATTCATGGTGTTTTATTCATGATAGTATTGAAGCACTACACTACCCTGACCTATTAGCCACCAGTTTCAGTCATCTCAAAACCCTCATGGTGCGCAGCATCTGTGGAGTGATGTTGTCCTTTCTCATTGTGGAAGCAGTAGGCGCAGTGCGCAGTTGAAATGGGTACTACCTTAGCGAAGTTGGAGAAGTCTACTCGATACTTTCCATCTTTGCTCCGGGAGATGATGGGGAGGAACTGATAGCCCCACATGATCTCCCGAGGGATGTAGGAAGTCCTGACCTGGCAAGAGAAGCTGGTGGACTCTGCAACACTATCCAGAAACACCACCAGTTCAAAGTCCTGCTGGTGCAGATTTTCCACAGTCATCTCATAAAAGGGACTTGTCTTATCAATCACATGATACAAAGTCAACGGAGATATGAAAAACAGGTTGTCTTTCCCAGTTTCAACATGGAAATCAATGTTGACCTGGTCCATGATGGTGGTTTCCCCTTCAGGTGTTATAGTCGTCTTAATCAGCTTGCCGTAAATTTGGGTACCAATCATCAGGGACTTGCGCATGTTGGCCACTCGTATCTTGAGACAAAGAGTGTCTTGTCTACAGCAGATGACAGCCATTTGACTAAACATGACGGCTTTGGCTCTTCTCTTAGGCAGCGAGATTTTTGCTGTAACCACCCCAGCCCAAAAACAAGTAATAATTGTACCAAAAATAACTTGGATGACATAGACAGTAACAGCACCTGGGCATAATGTAGTGATGGCTCGCCAGCCATAGGCAATAAAGGTCTGTGTCTCCAAGGAGTAGAGAAAGGCAGCGGTAAGACCAGTGACGTTAACTACGCATGCATTTTGGAAAGATGGTGGGTTTTGCCACCACAGGTCACCATGGTCATGAGCAATCCAGTACCAGAGGAGTCCAAACACAAACCAACTTATAAGGAAGGAGGCCACAAAAAAGAACATGACAAAACTCCAAGAGAACTCCACTAATGTGGTCCAGATGTCTCGCATGAAAGCCAACCGTTTGCTGTACCTCAAATTAGCAAACTCGATGTTGCAGTGGCCGTCTTTGGTCACAAGGCGGTTTTGGTGAATCTGCCACTCAGTCAGGAGGTCTATGAGCAGCTGTAGCAAAGTGCGTGTCATTTTCACAATCAAAGGCACTCAGTCTGGGGGAAAAATACAGGGTACATCATCAGAGATTTGTGTTCTTGTAACTGTATTCATCTAACCAACGCACTGAAAAAAACAAAAAAACAAAAATGCAATAAAGTCAGAATACTTGTTCAAATCCAACAACACTGTGCACATCAAGTTCTATCAGGTTTAGGACAGGATTTTCCAACTATATGTCAGGCTTAAAAATTGTATTAAAAAGCTTCTGTCATGTTAAGGTTCTCACAACAAATTTTCCCCTGCATTTTCCCTTTAGCTTTTCTACTTACTTTATTCCTCCCTCTTTCCTCACCTTAAAAAGTTTTTAAGCCGGCACACTGGTGTCACGCACTCTGAGCCGAGGTCCACGTTCTTTAGAAGAAACAATAAATAAACAGCACATTGATTCAGGAGAATACAGTTTGGCACAGCGGAAAAATATCTGAATTTGAATTGTTAGTCCAGAAATATATTCTGTCATATTTAACATGCTCTTTGTAAGGAAAGTTTAGGTTTAAGCAGGTGAAGGCTAACATCTACCTTATAGGCTTTCAGCTATAGAGGAACAGCAGAAAACAGTACAGAATGACAAGTTTGGCCACATCAAATATGTAATGGAATATTGTTCAAAAGTGTTGTTTGAAGAACAATTCATTAAAGATAAATGACACATTTTGCAAATTTTGCACAGTACCATTTGCATTTTTTTTTAAAACAACCACTACTTTATTTCCAAAAATGATTCTAAATAAGACAGTGATCAACTCTGGCAATTACAACAACAGTTACAAAGCTTTTTTGGAGTAATTAAACAGCTCATTTGCTCAATTTTAGTCTTCACAACTCAAGACATTGCACAGCAATTTAAGTGACTTGTTAGATAGTCTGGTGGTTCCTATCTCTAGAAATAATGAGACATCAAAAGTCAAGGAACTATGGAACAGATCAAATTATCTTATTTTTTAAGTTCTTCAGAAATGACAGAAGAATGGAATTTGTAACCTACCAGCTATATAAGTTCCTCCGCGCACAACCAAACATTTGGGAAACTGGTAGATTCTCAGTCTGTAGTCAACACTCCCTTGTCTCAAGTTCTCACTCTCAGTCTTCTTTTGAAAGTGTGTCTCTTGACACTTTGTTTATCGTCGCTGGGATTGTGTGTGGTGCCCTCAGTAGTGCCACAGGATGGGTAATGTTTACCTGTACACAACATGGTTCACAAGAGTGGGAGATGGATTTACACAATACAAAAATGTAATTGGCCAAGATCTCCTTTTCTTGAAGATCATCCTCAGCTTCCCTAACATGCCACACTCCAGTTAATTACAGGGAATTCTGCTATGCAAAAATTCAGCACAGTGAATAGAACTTGGTACACTTCACAACATCTAAATAGTCCATTGTTTTTAACAGTATTATTCACATAGATCAAGCATTTGCAATAGGACATCATTATCATACTGCTCAACGTTTGTTAAATAATATGGGGTAATTAATGACAGGACAACATCTGATCAGTCATACCAGTTTGAGTGGTTTTTAATATGTACATTTACAAAAACCATTCAGAATTAATTTTTTCGAGAAAATCTGTAAAACTGGCTAATCCCTCCTCAAGTTCATGAGCACAAGCTCTATGTGTGTGTGTTAAGGAAAATGCATATAAGAAACACCAAACTGACAAATTCACACAAAGTTGGACAAGTTACATACAGGTTAGTTCAGAAGAACCTTAACTTTTCACAGTGCAGTGCAGATATTTGATACACTGCTCATTATCAAACAGAGAAAGAAAAAGCATAAAGAGTGTATTGGTTTACTTTTTTTGTATTACAGCTTTTACTTTGTAAAGCTTTTTCACAATGAAGTCCAGACAGTTCCCAGAAGATATTTGATACACAGTGCATTATTAAAATAGAGAAAGAATAAACATGACAATAGCACATAAAGAGTGTACTGGTTTACTTTTGTACAGCAGCTATTAATTTTGTCAGTGCCGTCCAGACAGGGCTCATGTTACTGGAGGAAACTGGAGAACAGCACGTGAATGGTGCATTATTAGTTTGGGTATTGCTTTGCTGATCTAAGAATATTTATTTATTTGTCTATCTATCTATCTATCTATCTATCTATCTGTCTATCTATCTATCTATCTATCTATCTATCTATCTATTTGTTTGTTTGTTTGTTTATTTAACCAGCACATTGTGGTAGTTTCCTGAATCAGCACAGTTTGCCAAGTTGTACACAGGTAACAAAATACAAGCACACTTCAATAAAGGTGCAAAAATGGTTCTTTGAACAATGCTGTAGAATAACCCCATTTGCCTCCCTAAGGAATTGCTGTTTAAATAGCTGTTTTTGTAAATAAGATGTATGAGGGTGAGAATAATCATTTTAAAGTTTAAATAACATCCCAGTGATATCAAGGTTCTAGGAAGAACCCTAGAACTGTGGGGCCTAGTAGTAAAGGCAACAGTAAAAAGGCAGTATAGAACCACGAGAACTTAGAGAACCATTTGAATTTTTGAATTTTTGCCTGGTTAAATGGTTTTTTCAAGAAAGATGAAGAAACTCCTGCAAATGATCATTTATAGAACATTTTAAAAATACTTCAGTAAGACCAAAAAGGGCTCCACTACTGATAGAAGTAAATATATATATAGTACTATAAAAACCCCTTTTGCTAAGAGCGTATAGAGCATTTACCTCATGTGGTTCTTCTAAAATGGTTCTTCAATGGCAACTTTTGTTCTGTACCAGTGGACCTCTGGACCAGTCCTGACAGGATGTGCTCCAACCAAGAAGCTGCTGTTTTTGCCGTGATCAGTTAAAAATCCTTCATTGCATGGGTTGCATTCTGGCTTCTATTTCCAAAAAAACTATCAGGCTAAGTTTGTTGGTCACTTGTCATTTTTCTCAGAAACTCAAAGCTTGTTCACCGAGTTTGTTGACCGTATTCTCGTCCATCGTTCACAAAATAACCCCAATATAAACACGAACATGAACGGAAAACATTTCCTTGAACCACTCTTGCATGAGATATGCTGTTTCAAAAATATCATAAAGCTGTTATGTTGTACCATATACATGATCATTCGAAAGTTTGGAATAACAATTAGCAATTGCTGTATATGAAGGCTTGCCATTTTCCATTTTATTTCTTTTTTGTCACTTTGTCCAGAGTCGGCTTTACAGTGCTGTATTGATAATACTATGTTTTTGTTTTAGAGAAAAAATGTCATTTCTTTTAAACTTCAGTTTATCATTTTTTCTCAAAATACATTAAATCCAAAAGGGTTACACATGTATGTACTTCACTTTTTTTTCAAAATTAAGTTACATTGTGTAGATCAAAATACATAAGACATTGGAAGATATCTTAAAGTTTTTACACACTTAACACGTGAAGTTTGTAAATGAAAAATAAGATACTGGAGTTATATAATTATCATCATTTCTTAAGGTTTCTACCCTGGGATTTGACCCCCACATTTTCCAAGGTATTCTAGATCTTTAACAACTTTTTCAGTTATTATAAGATCATTTACAACTCATGTACCCGCGACAACATTTGTTTTACATACATTTTTTGAATTGTAATTGTAATTGTAATATATATACACAAATTGATATACTAACCAGGGTTCATTATTTTTTTCAGAAGTGTTGACCAGTTTGACTGGTTCTCTTGACTGTAATAATTTGTTTGTTAATTTGTTCTAGGTGCATTTTGGAAGAACCATTCAAAAACATGGATATACCAAACAGCATATGAGCTACCCTTCGACAGAAAAAGAAAACATGAAAACCAGGAGTGATGAGAAATGAGCACCGACATATTCAGTCAAAAAGTTTTCATTTTATTTATAAGAAATAACATGTCCTGCAACACCACTTTAGATGCAAAAGAAGAGCAAAGTAACAGGACCATTAAAACAAGGCACTGAAATGGGCTTCTGGACTTCTGCATTTAACTCTAAAACTATAGCTTGCTAGGTACACCCCCCCATGCTGCTCAGGAAAACAGCTGACTTTTGTATACTGGTAAACATGACCCGCCAAGTCCAGGCTTAGCAGTAGGAGGCTGTCATACAAAAGACCAGTTTTCAAACTGAGTGAGAGTGGAGGAGAGACAGTTTGGAAGTGGAAGATAAAGTAATGAGTGACTACAGGTATTTTTAGAGGTTTGCTGCTCCAAAAACTGTAAGCTGGCTTGTGACCTGCAACACAAATTCAGGGCAACTTCTCCCTGAGGTAAGTTCTAAACTCAACACTGAAATCTTAATGTGTATGCAGTGAGACCCTTGCTCTATGGTGTATATTCGTTTTTGTACAAGCAAATAAGCTAAAGAGCAAAATGCATAAAAAAAAGGCATTGTTGGTGATAATGTCTGGATCCGTTAAGGAACACTGTTAGGGGCAACCTTAGAGGAAATTTCTCCACATGCATAAAGGAGGGTTGAAGTCCTGTTTTCTCATGAATGGTTTGATAATTTGGTGTTTTTTCACATTAAACTGTTAATACTGATTAACTGTTCTTCCATTCCTTCATGAAAAAGGGAATTCTTAAAAACCAATGTAAAAAATCAGTGTAAAAAATGTAACAGAAATATATAATTACAAACAATTACTAAAAATAATTTATAAGTATTTCTGAATTTGAATTAAATTTCTGCTCTGCTTCACAGTTTCTGCATATCTCTGCCTTCTGTCCCCAGCTTGAGCTCACAGTACATTTGAAAATGACACGCACTTTGCCAGAGTTGTTCAGAGACTACCTGGCTGAGCGTCGGATCCACAAGAACCGTCTGGTAACCAAGGATGGTCACTGCAACATTGCGTATGGCAGTGTGAGGTACAACAGGTTCTTCATCTCTGTGCTCGATTTTTGGACCACACTGATGGATATGCGCTGGCGTTACGTCACCTTTTACTTTGCAGCCTCCTTTATTTTCACCTGGTTCATCTTTGGACTTCTCTGGTATTGGGCAGCCATCGCTAATGGTGACTTGTGGTGGCAAAACCCACCTGCTAACCACAGTGCTTGTGTTCTGAATGTCTTTGACATGACTGGCGCCTTCCTCCAATCTATAGAGACCCAGATGTCTATTGGCTATGGCTATCGGATGATCACCACATATTGTCCCAGTGCTATCACTGTCTTCACAGTCCAGTGTGTCTTTGGTACAATAATTATCTGCTTCTGGTGCGCCGTGATTATGACCAAAGTCGCCCGGCCCAAGAAAAGAGCCAAGACCATCTCCTTTACTGAGGTAGCTGTTATCTGCTCCAGACAAGGCAGGCTCTGTCTGCAGATACGAGTGGCCAACTTGCGCAAGAGCTTGATGATTGGGAGCCAGATCTACGGGAAACTGCTCAAGACAACTGTCACACCTGAAGGTGAAACCGTCATCATGGACCAAATTAGCGTTCATTTTATGGTGGATGCTGGAAGGGACAATCTCTTCTTTGTCTGCCCTTTGACCCTTTACCATGTCATTGACGAATCAAGCCCGTTCTTCCACATGACAGTGGATACGCTGTGCCATCAGGAGTTTGAGCTGGTGGTGTTTCTGGATGGTACGGCTGAGACCACTAGTTCATCTTACCAGGTCAGGACTTCTTACATCCCTCGAGAGATCATGTGGGGCTACCAGTTCCTCCCCATCATCTCCCGCAGTAAAGAGGGAAGGTATCGCGTAGACTTCTCCAACTTCTCCAGGGTGGTTCCTGTAGACACAGAACCCTGTGCCTACTATTTTAACCAAGAAGAAATCCACTATCAGAATTCGAGCGCCACTCCTGATGATGAGGGGTTCCAGGAGATGGAAAAAAGCGAACAATCTAGTGCTTCCAACATGTGATACGTTTGGTCTTTATACTTGCTCTGCTCTTGTGGAGCATGGAAATAAAGAGATCTGCTTTAATGTTTCTAAAGAAGGTTCAGGATAACCTGACTACAGAGGTTAACAACCAAAACAATCTTCACGCTTCAAAGACTCTTTCACTCCAAAATCGCTGCTCTATTACTATTCATAACAGTGTATATACTACAAATGAAAGCTAAATATGATTTTGTTTAGGAGGTAAATACTGGGAAGCCTCCAACACCAGTCTTTTCAAATTATGTACACCAAAACAAAATGTTTTTTCAAGCGTTCTTAATAAAATGCAGGAGTTCTAAATATTCTATGTATTTTAGTTCTCATTGGTTCTTTGCCTGGTTGAATGGTTCTTCTCCTCTATGATGGAAACCTGCTGTAAATGGTTCTTTAAAGAACCATTTTTAAGGAATGTTTTTGGTAACTTTTAGAATCATATTTGCAGAAAATGTACTAAAATTCAGTTCTCCAAAGTTTCATTGCAGTATGTAAAATGTAAAATAAACATACTATTCTGTATAAACGTGTTACAATTCAGACTGTTATACAAGGCCTGTTCTTTAGGGGAAATGATTTATACCAAAACATCTTCCAGATGTCTCCACCTCTTCTTCACACAAGTTCTACAGATGATTGCACATGACATCTACTTCAAAATCCCAACACATAAAGATTTATTTGTTTATTTCTAATGCTGTTTAATTCTACTTCACTGTCCTACAGCAAATACAGTGCTACAAACTTTATAATTTCACAGTTCTGACATCGGTCACAAGAGGGCAGCCAGTGCAAAGCAATGGGCAGTACTGAGAGATTGCAACCCCATTGCATCAACTGACTTCAAGATGCATCATGGCAGTTTATTTAAATAAGTAATCTGAGACTGTTATTATAAAGGGTGAAGAAAGTTTTTACTTACTGACTAGGTTTCATATCGTTATAGGATATGTATTTACATAAATACTTGAATAAAGGTAGAAATTAATGTTATAGTTTATAAATCCCTGGTTTTCTTTCAGCTTTGGGAACAAATAACACTCCTGAAAACATTTTTTTTTTTTCTGTGAGGTGTCTATGGAAGGGAAGTGAGGTTGAGTTTGTGCGTAAGAAAGGGTGGCGCACCTTGGAATGCCTTTGTTTAAAAACTGCCCTCTGACTCAGTACATGAGGCAGCGAGTGATGCAGAGGCATTTCCAGTAAACAAGGGAATTTGCTCATGTTTGTCACACACATAAATACACACACATACACACACACACACACACACACACACACACACACACACACAAACAGCTTTTCTGAGGGAGGAGAATTTTTAAGGCATATGCCTACGCAAAATACCTATAAATATAATACAGCTAACCAACAAGTCACAAATATTCTGAGGCTTTTGATGTGAAAAAACTTCCCTTTTATACTTTTTCATTTTGCCTGTTTTGAGTTGACACAATACGTCTTTCTTACTGTCTCTGCAGTTGTAGCACAGGGAAACTTGGTTCAGTTTTTTAGGAGTTGAGTTAAGGCGAGGCACTACAGATGAATGGGGGAATTTTCTAAAACAATAGGGGTCATCTTGACAGGTGTTATCCACTTACATATCCAAAACCAAACATTCAGCCTTAGATGATGTTGGAATTAAAACGTTGATTGCATTGTGAAGACACACTCAAGAAGGAAAATATTACACAACAGATAAATGGTTGTTTAATAAAGAATAGACTACATGTGTGTATGTGTGTAAAACATATATATATATATATATATATATTACATGTTTCACTGATTAAGTGGAATTTTAGAAAAGTCAACACATTTTCTACAGTGAATATAATTGTTAAATTCAGCATGTTGGAAGAAAATTTAACATGGAATGTGGCATGTCTAAAACAATTCAGCACATGCTACATTTTACGTTAAAAAAATGTCCCAATGTTTTAAATTTAGGGAGTAAAAAGAAATGACAAACTTTCATTTGTGGAAATGTCATTTTGAAGGTTTTTCCATGAGGAAATATGTTATAACTCACTGTTTAGTTACTCGGTGTTACATGGAGTTCTTATAACATTATTTGACCAGGAGGCGCCAAAGAGTGCATAACCCACATATGTGTCTGACTATAGACCATTTCTTTATGTATTAGGGAAAATTCATGTGGATTACAAGCAAGATTCATTTTGTGTTCACGAACACTGGCTTTTATATCTTCATAACTGTTTAAAATTCTGTATCTTCTTGTTTTCGTTTGTTTCAGTCTATATAAAGCACCTTGCGTAGATAAAAAAAGAACATCAAGCAAACTCTTTCAGTACTTTGTAATGTAAAAACATTTATTTTTATTTTTTTTATCACATTTTATCTACAAAGCCCTTTTATAAAAGGTAAAAATACATTGCAGGAACAACAATAATAACAAAAGATTAATTGCAAAATTATATATATATATATATTTTAATATATATAATAATGTCCAAAATACATTGCATATATGAAATAGCAGAATTCCTTCATTAGATAGTGATGCTTTGAAGAGATGATGGGGTGCTTTTTATTTATTTTTTTCCAACTTTTTTCTTCAGTTGTGTACTGCCTTAAGAAAATTCAGTAATGGGAGCTGGGGTAGGGGGATGTTGCACCAGTTGAATTCGTGGCTCTCCAGTCGGTTTCAGGATCTGGCTTTGGAGTTTAGCAGGAGAACCATGCTATTTTAGCACTTAATGATGATTGTGGTCTGGAAATTCAAATGATTGTCTACAAGGCATTTGTGGTATCATCAAAGAGAAAAAAAAAAAACATAAATCAAATACTTTCACCTTGCCAGGGCAAGGTACAGACTACATTAAAACAAACCAACAAACAAACAAAAAAAAAAAACATTCATAAAGTTATTGCCCATATGTACAGATACAAAACATTAATGCTGTACATACTACCTTCAGCGACGGCTTTCAAAAGAAAAAAAGTTTGCATTTTGACCGAGGTCAACTCGTATTAATTTTCTTGATCTTTAATACTGTCACATATGAAAATAACTCTGCATAATTTATACAGTAAGATGCTTTTTAATGCCTAGTTGACCGTTGATTTAAAAAATAATAGGTCTGACGAACGCACAGCATTCGCGAATCTGAGGATCTCTCCGGTATCAACCTTTCATGTTGCTGTTTGAACTGTTAACTTGTTTAATTAAATTTTTATTTCTTTCTTTTTCTTCAAGAGGTACTTTTGCATAATGTCCACATTCAACCGTTCAGTGATTTAAGTAGCTTTAGGTAAGGACTTTGAGACGAAGGAGTTCCGTTCGGAGTGAAATGACGTGTTGAGTTACATCTGTGAGATGACTTAAAGTGGACTGAATTTTCACTGGCATATGAAGTACAAACACAAAATTACGCAAAAAAAAGGATAAAAAAAGCGAGGTACAGTGGTGAAGAAAACCACTTCTGGAATGATCTCGAAAATAACACTGGAGGGGATTAGTTGATCTGCCTTATATTCACTCTTCACATCACCGCTAGCCTGAGTTGGCTTAAAATATTGCAGTATAACAACGTTTGGTTTTCACAAGCCTTCTGCAGTTAGCCATCTTTCAGCACTGGTGTAATTCCTACAGATTTCAACGTCACGTAGCAATATCAGTAACATTTGGCCTCTTATGGGTATGTTCTTTCTGAGATTGTGGTGACTGACCATCTTAACAGCTAGTCAAATGATCATTAACAGGGAGGTTTCCTTCCAGGATTTTGGTGACTGACATATTAACTAGCAAATGGCAATATTCCTTCAAGGATCTTGCAAGAATAACACTAAAAAAGCAGCAAGCTGGCCAGCTGAGTGTGAAACAGCATTAATACTGACATGAAAAGGCACTAGAGATGAAACAATGGGTTTATAGAAAGCCAAATAAAGGTTCCTACATAATTCTTGACTTAACATTCTTGACCCTTTAATTTGGGCAGAATCTTTACATGATGTGAAGGTTCCTTCAAAGGTTTCTTCACACTTCTCATTTACCAAACACTGGGTCTTCAGTTGAGAAGAGCCACTCACTGAATGGTTCTTTAGGGAAACCACAAATGCTTCTTCTAAGGCATTACTTCAACAAACCCTTTTTGGCACATGTTTTAAGAGTGTAGCCTGGCACTAACCTTCTGGAAAACCTACAGGCCATGGCCAACCCAGGACATGCTTTTCTCAGGCCATGGCCAAAGCTCCAGCATTCCAGTTAGGAGGACAAGTGAGAGGTGAATAGTAGCAAGTTCCAGTTGGCAGATTTCTTTTGCCAGGGATTCATCCTATGGTATCCTTCATTTTAGAAGAGTCCATGAATGGGACAGAATGGACAAACAAAAGATGACATCAACCGGCCAGGCCTGGTTTCCTGAAAGCATCGGAATGTTGAGATCATCACAAGTAGCAGGGAAAGAGCCTTCTGCCATTTCATGATGATCTTTTTGCTGCAGTGCTTGCAAGGTTTAGGACAATCCCAAACAAAGTGACTGGGGAAATATGGTGTTTCACATTTGCAGAACATGGTGGTTTACAGCTACAGACTTTCAGCGACTCATTTATCTCAGTCAGTGTCAAGATAACAAGTCATTACAAGGTAACAGCATCGATGTCGGGTAAATACGTGTGACTTGAGGGGGTTGGGGATTGCTTTGGCCCAGACTATTTTCAGAGATAGAAAGGCACATGATCACATGGAAATGGACAAAACAAAAAATGCTCCAGACAAAAACAAACACATAAAACTAAGCAGTCACTTGTCCTGTGAATAAGTAGTACTCCATTTTGAAGTGGATCAACACAACATCCAGTTTTTTTTTTTTTTTTTGGTTCATTCTGTTTTTCCTCCTTTAGTTAGCCCTTTCATTTGGCAAATATAGCCACTTTTTTTCCAGCATCCTTTTCTAATTTTTTTTCCACATTTGCTTCTTTATTTCTGAGTGCAGCTTGGGGTTGGCACGTGAGTCGTGAGGCGAAAGGTCAAGGGCTTTAGTAGTAACTGCCCAGGTGGGACGGCACATGGGAGTTGGGATGGCGGGGCACGCTGGCGCTGGGGTAAATCGCTCCCGTTGGAGAGCTCCAGTAGGGGTTAGTGGGGCCGAAAAAGTTGGAGGAGGAGACGGGCATGGAGGTTGGGTGTGGCGAAACAAAGTTGACTTTCTGCTGGTGTGCGTGGTAAGAAGGCACATAGGCCAGGTCGGACGGATACTTGTACATGGACGACTCAGTGGGGTGTGGCTGCAGGGCCTGCGCGATGCCATGGAAGTCGAACTTGTAGGCGTAGCGTTTGCCATGCACCTTGGTCATGATGTTCTTGTCATAGTAGTAGCGCAGTGCGCGGCTCAGCTTATCGTAGTTCATGTTCGGTTTGCTCTTGCGCTCGCCCCAGCGCCGCGCCACCTCATCCGGGTCGGTCATCTTGAACTCGCCGTTGGTGCCCTCCCACGTGATGCAGCCCGCATTGGCACTGTCTGACAGGAGCTCCAACAGGAACTGCCACAGCTGGATCTGACCTGAGCCTGGACATACATAATAACAGAGTGTAAAAAACAGGAACTGTGCAATGCCGAAGAATAAGTAAGTAAGTAAGTAAAGTGGCCCTTATAGTCACATGTGAACACAGCACAGCACAGCACACAGTGTGAACAGTGTGAAATTGTTCTCTACATTTAACACATTCACCAAGTGAAGCAGTGGGCCGGCAGTGTTGCAGCGCCCATTATCTTGGGACAGTACCTTGCTCAAGGGTACCTCTGTGGTGCCACTGGCAGTCCTACGATTTGAACCCACAACCTTCCGATCCCAGGGGCAATTCTCTAACCAGCAGGCCACCAGCTTCCCCAAAACATAGAGACCGTCGAAAATTGCCAGTGCTGACTATATTTTAAGTCATCATGGAGGGATATTGGGTAAAGTTTTCAACTAGCAATAATCGCACCTCAGATAAACCTCATTGGCTATGAAATTGCCACTGCACAAAGAATATGTCTTTTAGGCCACGCAAATTAGCTGATGAGTCGAATCCAGTGAATTTAATGAGGCAAATAATATGACACTGCTGTGGGCCTCTAAGACCTGAGCCTGACTCGTAACCAATGCATTTTTATTCAGTTTGGTTCATCTTGATCTTACCTGGGTTGGCAAGTCGACTGCTTGTGGGTCCTAGGATCTGATAGGGATCTGAGGGGGAAAAAATATGTTAAGTGCTGTAGTTTTATCCTTGTTAATGTGTACTAAGCAGCTTCCACTAAGGTGGAAAATCTGTTACCTGGCTGAGGCCGAGTCTGTTCAGTGCCCTTAGACACGTTTTGAGAGACTACAGTCGGGGAGCCTGAGAGACAGAGAGCAGACACATTAAGTCCCTCCACACATCACTCCACATCCAAAGAAAACAGGGCCAGCAGCTCATCGCATTACTAAGAGCTTAATGGAGCACAGAAGCTCACAACTGAAGGGTGTAGGATCCCTGCCCTTGGACCACTTGCAAATACTTGTACAGGTCAGCCCCTTAAAGCTGCAGTCGGTAGGTTTGAAATGAAAGGGGACTTGAAAATTTGAATGAGTACAACTTTCTGGTCTCTCCTCCACCCTCTCCTTTGGGATCCAGCCCTGACTTCACAGCCCCCCCCCCCCCACCCCATACAGAGGAGGCAGCCAACCTTTTACAGTGACTTTCGTCTGGCTGGACTTTAGCTTGAAACTTGCTCAAGCAGAAGTGTGTCTAACTTTGCATTGGTTTGGAATCAGGCACGGTGAGGGAGAACCGCCCACAGCCTCTGCACGAGCAGTGATTGACACTCCCATCTGACACTCCCACTGGTGGATTCTTGCCAATGGTATAAGGAGCACGAGCCGCAGCCAGAGGAGCCTTTTTTTTAACACAGATTGTCCATCTCATGTACTACTGTCAGGACATAGTGTCAGTTTTGTCATATAAAAATATGTTGTTTTTTTTTACTCCAGGCTTTGTATGGGGGCCATATTTAAATTCTGGACAATGACGAACATACGTAACTTACATTTTAGTCTTGATAAAAAGTTGCAAGGAAGTTACTGTTTTCATATACAATGATCAATAAACTGTGCCTTAATTTATTAGGACATTGTTTTAATCACTCTGATACAAACAAGCCTATTTCACATTATATAGTGCAGCTTCAGCAGCATGCTCACCTTTGCCACTGTGCATGTTGTTCGACCAGCCCGTCCTCCGTACAGCATCATAGGAACCATCTAAGGAGAAATAAAAGATGTTTTGCTCAATTTGCCAGCAATATTTCAAACGTAGGGTTATCACTATTAAACAAATCGTTCAGGATGACTGCCAGTGAGACATTGAAATTTCTGTCAAAAATATGTAACTATTTTATTCTATTTTAACTGGTAAGCTAAAAGTACAATTTGCATTTACTCATGGAAACAAGAGTGTATTGGAAAAAAGACAAATGTCAAGAGACACCCTCTGGTGGTCTGATCTGTGCAAGTGTGTGTGTGTGTGTGCATGTGTGTGAATGGTGAACATGAGAGACAGAAGGAGGGAGGATATCTGGTCAGAGTAGTGTGGTTTTATCTGGATTTCAGCATTGTCTCAGAGCCGGACCGAGGCTCAACATAGCGGCCATAAATTACAGTTAAGGAGATTGCAAAAGACCATTTTTTTGAACACACAAACACACACATACACACACACACACACACACACACACACACACACACACACACACACACACATATACGTACGCATACACACTGAAAGCCCACAATGAAACATTTCCATTCAGGTTTTTCTGGCTATAAATAACTTCACAATCTGCATCTGCCAGAAACCCCCGAAATTCCCTTTTTTTATTATTGCATCAGAGGCGCACGCGTCCAGCTATAACAGCTACAACTGCTCTATTTTCTGTAAGATCTACCCTGCAACTGCGCGGGCTCAAAGGGAAGAAAAAGCAGATAGAGATGGCAGGAAATCAAGGAGACGCTTGTATGTTTCCCATGCGTGTTCTGGGCAGACGCCGAATTCTCATACGTGCTTCTAAAAACGGTCTCATTGTGCCTCGCAGCATAATGCTGATCCCTCTGTCCCACACGGAAATTAGCCAACTATCACTGCTAATCATTATCCCCATTCCTCAGACAGCACGGACGCCCCTCTGGCCGTGCCGATGATGAGGCCGCCAATTGCATTCGGCATTGAGTCGGACTAATTTTGACCAAGTCACTTAATAGTAACATCATAAAAACAACACAGAGGCTGAAAGCACCCTGAAAAGCTCTGAGACCTCAGAGATACATTTTTGGCTTTCTAAATTGTAGTCAACTTTTAAAAAACTCTGGTTTGTTTTATATAAATAATTAATAATCTAATCAAATAGTCTTTGTTAACTCAGAGGTTGAGAGTCATAGCCATTGAACTACAATTCAAAAGTTCACTTAGAAATATACAAGTGTTGTGTTACTTGTATATTACTATGTTAAATATAGTAATAAGTCCAAATATGTCATGCAACACGGCTGAATCATTATGTGATAGATATCAAAAGACCTTTAGATGTTTTATTCTTTGTAACATAGTCATTGACCCACCACTGCAAAGTTTGGAGTCATTTATATATACATACACAAGTGTATTTTTACATGGATATTACTGTGTTATACATAATAATAAGTCAACATTTGTAATACAACACAGGTGAACCATCATATAACAGACATCAAATGGCCTTCAGATGTTTTATTCAATATAACATAGCCATGTATATATATATATATATATATATATATATATATATACATACATACAAACACAAGTGTATTGTATACTAGACATCAAAGGATTATTAGACATTACTAGACATTTAAGAATTATTTACAGCTGTGTTCATCATCTAGGACACAACCATCCCTGACAAAACCCTTTTCTTCCCCAATTCATTTTCAATTAATTAACTTCTAGTTAATTATTTTAAACCTGCACGTTTGCACATAAAGTTTCATAAAATTCTCAGTTTAACAAGATATCTGTGTTTGAACTGTTTCATCAATTGGAAATAGAGAATCCACACTTTCTAGGCTTGTTTCAGTGAGAAATAATTTAACAAAATGTAAGAAAAGTCGTTTCAAGGTGTATACACCATTGGAAACCTAAAAGGGCTAAAGCCAACCTCATTAGTTACTGCAGAATATTTAGAATCTAAACAACTATATAGTTGCGACCAGCTTTGAACAAATCATCTTTCCATACCTTTCCATAATCTTCACTAGATGATTCCTCAAGGATCTGTGTACACTTTTACCCAAAGCAGCAATCTCACAAGTGGTCTACTTCTAAGAATGAGCTAACATTGCCATCTTCTGGTGATCGCCTAGAAAACCCTGTGTTGGGTGGACCTACCACACTCTTACTACTGAGAACAAAGCAAACATTTTGCTTGGAATAAGTTGAGAAAACAGCCCCCTTGTTTCAAAATCACAATATATCCTGAGCCAACATTTCTCACTGAGAACAATGCTGTAGTATCTGAGGGTGGGCGACCTGGCCATAGAAGCCATTGTGACTCAGATGAAAGCCAGACGATGTTTCATTGAGCAGAGCTCAAATTAGTAGGTGAAGGCAGTGCTTTTTTTACACACTAATTAGTGACTCCATTGTGATGTAATTCAGCATATTAGGTCTTGCACCCGTCAGATGTTTTATATATTTTTCATGTATTTTCTATCAAAACTAAAGCATTTTTTCACACCATTTGAAAACAAGAATTGATCTTTGTATCGGGTGAACATATCACGATGAATGGAGCAACAGTCATTTTCCAAAGTTACTTGGAATGAAATATTTTTTCACTAATGTTAAGAACATTTTTCTTTCTCCAAAAAGTTACTACGAGATACAATTTCTCTGTCACGACAGCATCAGTATGAAGTCGCTTCTTCTAGAACTTCTCACGGTTTGTCTCACTCAAGGTCTGAATGTCTTCATCTTTCTTTCTGATTCTCTCAAGAGTGATCTGTAACAAGGCTTGGTGGTGGAAGCGGGAAAAAAGAGAGAGAAGAGAGAGAGAAAGAGAGAGAAGAGAGAGAGAAAGAGAGAGAGAGATGGAGGGAGGGAGAGTCCTGAGAGAGTTACGTTTCCTGCCTGCTGAGCCTGCACACAACCTCTCTTTGTTTTCCTGGCCTTTTTTTCCCTCGCTTTCCCCCCAGTCCGCCATGAAAAAACACACATCAGCCTACCTCCTTCCAGGAGAAGGAGAAGGAGAAGGGCCACAATCCAGAGAGAGAGAGAGAGAGAGAGAGAGGGAAGCAGAGAAAAAGCGAGAGAGCGAGCAGACGAAACACAACTTCGGAATTTGAAAAGAAAACAATGGCAGTGGACATTACTACTGTCTGATAGGGCAGAGGAGCTGGAGGAACAGTGGGCTTAAGCTATAACTGAAGGAAAAAAACAGCAATTCCTGCCTAATTCTCAACTCCCAAAGCTCAAACGCTGGAGAGCCGAGAGGCCCCTATTGCTAATGCAGTCACTCCAACATTCAAATGGTAGCAAATTCCAGGTCTGAGAAGAAGCATATTCTGCAACTGGGCTGGGATAAATTTCAGTAAACCTTTAGAAGTGGGAAGAAGGGCAAAACATGAGGCACACTGATTCAGAGAACCTTAGTAGACGTTCTCAATCATTGTGAGGCCAATAGAGTCTGCCAGCCCTTAGAAACTGCATCGTGTAAACAAAAGCATGGTGTAAATTTTATTTCACAGTTCATTGACTCAAGCAGGGAAATCCAGCTGAAAATGTGGATGCTAAACGTTCTATACGACATTTGAGCAGATACTTTGAAGTTGACAGGAGTTTCATGGGAAAAAAAAAAAAACATTTCTACAATTTAGCCATATTGTGACACTAAAATAGAAAAAGTGCAGATTCAAAACTTTGTGTGTATATGTAACTGCATGTGTAATTACTTTAATTTCAATCTTATAGCAAGAGTAAAGGAATGAACTTAGCTATTAAATGTTTAAGATGCTTTAAAAGGTTCCAGAAATATGGATGCCAGCTTAATGTTGGTGCAAAATGACTCAAACCGTGCTTTTCCTACTCTTACTCCAGCTCAAAGAGCTTCCCTCCCCTCGTCTCGGCTCTGCTGCACTGGGTGTGGTGGTTCCTCAGAGACCGTGCTGTAGTTCCACTAGTCAAAACAACAGTCCGGCTCAGCCCGCCATCTAGACCAGCACTACCCAAAACCTCACTGTCTCACCTGCTGCACATCTTTAACTATTCCATGGACGTTCCATCTATAAAGCAAATGTGTATGCAATAAACAATGTATGCTGTTTATTTGATTTTATCCCTTGTATGTGCTTAAAAGATATTATAAAAGTTTAAAAAATAAGCACAATAACATCTGTATTCTTGCACTCTGCATAGTAATATATTTGGCTGTTTAATGTCCCACGAACAATATGCATGCCATGCAAATGATCAGTGATGAGAGTTTCAAATGGACAACAGAAGATGTAGAGACTGGGAAAAAATAAGTCAGTGATTTTCCATTAGGGGATGGAAGGATGAGATGAAAGAATGTGGAAAAGACTGGCCTGCTCATTTATATTCCATGATAATGCTGCATGATAAAATGGACAAAACGCCATGTTGCTAAAGGCTTGCTTTACTCTGGCCAAAGTTATTTTCCATTGTTGGATCATTTAAATACTTCCAAAATGCTCACAGCTCAGGTTAGTACTATCAAGTGTTAACTCATCCACCGCAACTAACTTTTTGCAGCGTTGGCCCAAAATGACAATACAGAAACATTTTGAAAGTCCATGACGTTTGTTCACCAACACATCTTTTCATATCAAATGAAGACTGCTAGTGATCAAGGGCTCTACAAAACACAATAAATGTATTTGCATTCATTAAATTTACAATTTCTTTTTTTATGATCAAAATTTATAAACAAAAATGCAATGAAGCAGCAGGCATTTCAGAAAGCTTTCTCACATTATGAAAACAACATGTATACATTGCACTTTATAGTCCATTCATTTACAATCTCTTCTCCATTGAAGAATTTTGGATAAAAAGCTTTTCTAGGCAAATTTACAATTTCTTAATATTTGGCATACAGATGGACAGTACAATGGAAAAAGCAAATATTTCTGTTAATCATAATGCTAGAAGTCAAAGGTTATATGGCCTTTTGCTGTTATCTAATCTCCAGTATCCTCTGTACTCATGGTTTTAATGAGGGGCTGAGAGCACTCATCATGGTTCAGATATCCTGCTCTTACTCAGACACTTATCTGGACATATTGTCTTCTGGTCCAACCAAGATAGCACTGCTCTCAGGACCTGAGGGCTATCAGTGTTTTTACAGGCTTAGAATAAACTACAGTCTGAAAAGATTAGTCCAGACGTAGCACAAGCTCATTATAGATAGATTCAACAACTGTGACAACCTCTGTCATTGCATCCTCACGTTATAATGATGCATCAGGACAATGCCAGTGTCTATGTGCATAATAAAAAAATAGACTTCCAGTCAACCATTCACCATTCAAAGCTTTTCCCTTGAGTTTTTTGTAACAAAAATATAAAGAGCTTGATCACACAGGTAGACTCACAAGTAGTGAAAATGGTTATCAGGACTGTAGAAATATCTCAGCAAACTCATCAAAAACCATGAATAAATCCTAGATCAAAATATCAAACACTAAAAAAAAAAAGTAAAACAAAAAAGTAAAACAAAAAAAACCCACCATAGTCCTTCATTAAAACATCAAAACACCAAAGAGACTCACATAAAACACTAAACATTCCCATATCAACTAGCATAAAACCTCCTACTTCTCACCAAAAACTTCTACACTGAAGACCCATCCATCAAACACACGTCTCCTATCAAAAACACTAAATATTCCATCCCCAAAAAACACCTAAAACTCCATCATCAAAAACACCAAAGAGTCAATCGTCAAAACCACTGATGACGTCTCCATTGAAAACACCAAAGACTCTATCATCAAAACCACTATGGACTCCAATATCAAAACCACTAAAGACTCCTCTTCAAAGTCTTTGTATTTTTAAAATGGAGTTCTGGAAAAGGTACTTTTGCTTCCTGTAGACTGTGAGGAACATGAGAGAATTCCATCACAGTACCACTGAGTGTGTTCTCAACAAGAAACCTGAGTCCAGAGACAGAATAATATAAATCAGTCCCAGTTCAGTGGTAGCTACACTCTTTAAGAGAAGCTGCCCAAAAGGGTTGCTTAGGTGATAGCATAGAAGAACCATATTAGAGAGCCATTTGTAAAATGAAACATACTTGTAAAGAACCTCTTAAAGGTATGAAGAACCATCACATAATGTAAAGGTTCTTTACTGATTTAAGAGTTCTTCCAAGAACCTTTACACCACGTGGAGGTACTTTAATTTGAAAAGAGGCTACTCACATTCACATGTCTATCCACTGAAAGGACGAATCTTTATATTTAAGAATGTGTATAGCTACTGTTTAGTGGTCAGTAAATATGTGCATGCAGGGCTTATTGGTTTTAATATTTTTCTTTCCCATGACAATATAACATCGTTTTATGAATAGTGCCCTTGAGAGTCTTCAACATTAGTTCATAGCTCACGGTGCCTAAAGCAACGCTCCATTAGGGTAGTCCTTTATTCGTAACGTGTAACTGTAACTGTGACTTTGTCAGGTAAAAAAGATAATGCAGTCATCTAAACTTTTTAGTGATTATGTCTGGAAACGGTTAGCAAGTACTGCAGACATTTAAAAATGACGTAAACTTCATTAGCATGGCAGTTAAGTACAAAGTAGAGGTTGAGCCCACCAAAAAATCTCCAGATTAGTAGTGTATGACCCAGACTTGGTCACAAATTCATATGCGAGTCTCCTATCTCTATGCTGCAAGTGCTAGTCGAGTTCTGAGTCTTTAATCGATCACTTTAGCTTGGTCCCATTAGCTGCAGGAACTGCACTGTACAAAATAATCCTGACTTCAAATAGCAAGCCCTTAATTCTTGAAGAACAGAACTGAAGCACTACATGCAATGAAAGCAGTTTGTATTGAAAAGAGGCAAAACAACTTGCAACAGCCAGTTACCCTGTAGTCTGTATGCTGTCCATCAGAAAGTTTTTTTTTGTTTTTTTTTTATATAAATGTTGAAAGTCTCATCATTTGAAACTGGACACAACTGCAAGCTGCAGTACAACCGTAACCACTAGACAATGGCAGCCATATTGAACCTGAAGCCACTGTATGTGACTACAGCAAGTCACAAACATAAGATTTATATTCGAGCATTGAGGTTGACAATCCTAATGTAACCTATATTGTGTGTTTTTTTTTTATTTTATTTTTTTTTTACTCAAGCTGAAGTTTTGCCAGTCTTTAGTGTGAAGTCTGGGAGCATTTTTCAACACAGAGTACGCCACAGTGTACAGTGTACTCCTGTTCTTGGGAGTTCAGACCTAGCAAGTTTAGCTCGGGAGTCCAGACAGCACGGAATCAGTACACTCAATCTCCAGAGCTCCTGCTGACATCACAACTTAAATTTTCACCTTTATCTTCACTGTAATTGATATTTGCAGCAGTGTAACAAACAATACACCAAAATTGCCTGTGTTAATTTCCATTAAAAATACACATTATGTAAAATACTCTTAAATATTGTTATTCACAATGCTTGCCAAAGAAAGGGCGGGAAATAAATTTTAGAGTTGGTAGTTCTGGTGGAAGCAGATTGGCATTGCTGAATGAGGAGTACAAATCTGTATCTAAACTGAAACCATTCTTGATTGATGACATTTACATGTCCATGAGAAAGCATACATGGAGAAGAACACACATCGAGAAATGCCTTGAGTTGAGCTGCATGAGGAACAGCAACGATAGTCCATCAAGAATCAACTGATGAACAAGAGCACATGTAGCACAGTGTATGGCATTGTAACACAGATTTTTACCAAACACTCGTGTTCTAAAACCAACAGTGACTAATGTAGACGCTGAAGAGCGCACAACAGCTCGGTTAACAAAGCACACGGCCCACGCTGTCATAGTGGTGTGGACTTTTTAACATTCAAATCCACACAAACGCAAACCATTCACTTCAAGCATATTCTCTCTCTTTCTTTGTATTGTGGCCTACAACACCTGTCTCTTTACTCTGTCCACCCCCCCAATCCCCGTACCGGCTCCGGGCTCTATAAGACACGTGGCTTTTGTCTTGCTAATTCACCGCGTCTGAAAGGCCCTCCACTTTCAGGTGGACGCTGAATGACTGGCTCAACAGCCGCACTTCTTTATTTACACCGAACAAAGACAGCACCTGCCGAGGGAGCGTGCGAGTCTGAGCTATCATACGCCAACCCAGAGATGGACAGAGGGGGGCAGAGCACTAAATGATCAACCTCATGGTTTCTGCTTTAACTTTGGTTGATAATGTAATAAATTATTTTGCACTAATAGGGTTATATTTCCAAGCCATTTGCTGAGAGCTGTAGCTGATAAGATGTCACAGTCACTGTAATGAATTTTCAGTATTATCAAAGGAATACTCTAGCGTTTTTTGGCCATGTATATGACAAATAACTGATTAACAAGGGTAATAATTTTCTTCCTTATTTTTTTATGAAGAATGATTTTGGGATAGTAAGTGAATGTTTGGAGAAGAAAAGTCATTGTTTTAAGAAAAAAAAAGCTGTATTTCTGAATTTTGAAACACTGGTGCCATATACGTGTTTTTTCTTCTACCTAGTGGGAATGGACTTCCATAGAAAACCCTTTATACAGAGGACAATAATGATAAGCAATTTCTGTTATAAGCACTGATGTACGTCGCTCTGGATAAGAGCGTCTGCTAAATGCCGTAAACGTAAACGTAAACGTAAACGTAAACGTAAGTGGACTATGAGTCAAGGGATTTTTGGTACAGTGATAGATCCCTAAATCATTGTCTGGGGTAGTTGATCATATGCTACAGATAAAGCAGATAGAGGATAAGTTCTAAAATGCTGGGGGCCTATTTTAATTGTATATATAATGTGTAAGCTCCAATAGAGTGTAATTCAGTCCTACCTTCTTTGGCAGCCAAGCGGGGAGACTGGTCAGTGTGAGATGGTGTGTTGTATGATAGTGACGAGCTACCTGCAACACAAGAGGCCAACACATTGTTAAAAACATGCAATTAACACATTCACATGAAGCCAAACAATAAACATTATATTCCATATTATTAACATGTAATAATAATGTAACTACTAAGTAACTACTGTTAATAAGCCCATGTTGCTTCCATTGACCATAACTTTCAGAATCAATACATACACAAATGTCTATAGTGTCAATACTGGACTCTGTACAGCTATAAAGTCAATGACTATATATATATATATATATATATATATCATTGAAACACCAATTCATGTTTTTAATGGAAGTTTATTGAAACAAATGGAGAAACTGATCAATTGATCTTGTTATTTCAATTTTTGTCATTTTGTTATTTCTTTGAAGAAGGAACAGATTCAAGCCTGTTGATACTGAATGAAAATTGAATGCAAAATATAGTTTATTATGTAACTATTTCATTAATAATCCAGATATGTAATTAATGCTAAATGATTATGTAATGTGAATCAAATGAATATTAAAAAGGGCAGTGATCTCTCTAGATGTTTAAGGCTTAATCCTCAAATCAAACACAGAGATTCTTTCTGTAGGGAGCCACTCATGCAGAATAAAGAGTAAAGCAAATTTTTATCAATTTTTCTTTGTCTGTTAACGTGGTTGCAATAAAGCTGTGTGTGTGTGTGTGTGTGTGTGTGTGTGTGTGTGTGTGTTATGGGGTGGGAAGAGGGGGTGTTGCATTCATATTTTAACCTCGGGGCCCCTTCTCCCCAGCACTGCAGTGTTGGGGCCACAGAACAGGGCTGGTATTGTGTGGGGTTAAATCCTCACACAGCAATCAAACACTGCAGACCTGCAGACCCCAAAGAAAAATAAACCCCCCTGCTTGGGACAGAGAGAGAGAGAGAGAGAGAGAGAGAGAGGGAAAATGTGTGTGAGTGTGTGTGTGTGTGTGTGTGTGAGTGTGTGTGTGTGTGTGTTTGCAGGAATGCTGCTGAAGCACATCTGCTAAGGGTCTGGACCACTGGAGAACTGTTCATAGCTTCTCATGATCACTTATAATACCCAACACTCTCTCTTTATCTCTCTCCCTCTCTCTCACTCTTTATCTCTCTCCCTCTCTCTCTCTTTCTATCTCTCTCTCTCTCTCTCTCTGTCTCTCTCTCTGTCTCTCTCTCTCTCTCTGTCTCTCTCTCTCTCTCTGAAAGTATTTACTAATATTAAAAAATAACATTAAACTGGGAATTGAGGGCCTCCAGTATATGATATTTTTAATGTACGCCTGGGAAATCTGACACAAAAACTGAAAACTAGAGCTAGTTTCACTTGGATTATAATTACAGAGAAATATACTTTACAAATGAAGTACAATTTTAACACCGTAACACATTTTAACCGTAGCCCAGCACCACCTAACCATTCTGCTCTTCTGGAGGACAATCAAATATTGATTTGAATTATTGGTCAAATCAAAACTGTTGATAATTTTTAATGCAATTATCAGCCAGTACCAAGGATTGCAATATGATGGTGAGGGCCAGTGCATCCATATATGTGAATGAGGCAGTTGCTTAGGGCAGCACTTTAAGAAGGGTGGCAAAACTTTAGTTTTGTCCCTGAAATATGATTGGACCCCTGGGTGCCCCCCAACAACACTGGGCTCGAGTACTGTCGATCTGTCATTACCAATGGATCAGCCAATCACTGCTGGATCACAGTTTAACGTTTTTCAAACAGGAGGAGGGACAAGACATGGCACTTCGGCAAGCGAGTGAATCCCCCCATCCCGGCCAACTAATGCCTCTGCCAGAGGGTGGGTTACAAAGTTTGAGAGCTTTAAGAGAAAATAAAATAAGAACATTAAACAATTCAGTTATTGTTAAAAAACTTGAACAATTAAAATAGCTAAGTTGCAAGAAATTGGAACACAAGAAACTGTCTCTCCCTCCCTCCCCCCCCCCCTTTCTCTCACTCTCTCTCGCTCTCTGTTTCTGCCTCCATCTCTTTCCCTCCCTCCCTCTCTCTCTCTAACTCTCTCTCTCTCTCGCTCATTCTCTCACTCCCTCTCTCTCTGTCTCTTTCTCGATCTCTCTCTCTAACTCTCTCTCTCTCCCTCCTTCTCTCTCTCTGTCTCTTTCTTTTTCTCTTTCTCAATCTCTCTCTCTAACTCTCTCTCTCTCTTTCTCCTTTCTCTGTCTGTCTCTCCCTCCCTCTCTCTGTCTCTCCGTCTCTCTTTCTCTCCCTCTCTCTATCTCTCTCTCTCTCTTTCTCTCTCTGTCTCTCCCTCCCTCTCTCTTTCTCTCTTATTCGCTCTCTCTCTTTCTGTCTCTCTGTCTCTCCCTCCCTCTCTCTGTCTCTCCGTCTCTCTGTCTCTCCCTCTCTTTCTCTCTTTCTCTCTCTGTCTCTCCCTCCCCCTTTCTCTCTTTCTCTCTTCCTCACTCTCTCTCCTTCTGCCTCTCTGTCTCT
>JBBPCZ010000019.1:21551922-21569183 GCA_037974445.1 Brycinus macrolepidotus | reverse complement strand
ACACACACACACACACACACACACACACACACACAAACACACACACACACACACACACACACACACACACACACACAAACACACAAACATACACACACACACACACACACACATGTGCCAGACACAGTTTACAGAGGAAGGCGCTGATCCTCACAACTAGAGCGCTAATCTACTGTAAGAGGGGAGATGGATCAATAAAATCCACAGAGAGAGAGAATAATCTGCACATGTGTTTCTGATCTGTGTAAACTATAAAAGGTCCTAGTTTCCCCACACTGGGATTTGTTATTACTTTTGTCTCATTAAGGTTTCGGTATTAAGGATGTTCCAAAGTGAACGTCTTAATAAGTACAGTTCTCATACGTCTGTATATGTCCATAGAAGTGTGTGTGGATTTGTGTGTGTGGATTTTGAGGGGGGGCAAGTGGGGGTTACCCCCTCGATTGTCCTCTGAGCACTACCTTCGTATGCTTTCCTGCAACGTAGCCTAACTTTCCTCAAATGATACAGATGGAATGATACAGATTTTGTAGCCACACTAGTCATTTACTTACAGGCAATTCTGTTTTGCTGAATGCTGAATTATTAACAACACTAATTGTTTAAATGCCATCAACACAGTTTCCTAACATGACCCTCCAGTCATTCATAACAGACATGCAACAGCCCAACCCAGAAGTTGGAACCATTGACTATATGATACACATTTTCATAAGCTGTTGCTCTCAGTGGACGCTGGTGATGAAAAAACTGTGTTTGCTCAATGTAAATTGTATTTTTGCATTAACCCTGCATTCACATGACGAAAACATGTTTTCTGAATTACCACTCACATAGCTACAACAAAATGCACTGACTGGAAACACTAAAAGGAAACATTCTCTCTTCTGGGTAAAATTTGAGCAAATAAGACCAATGTGATTATTGGAATAAAGTGTGCACAAACTGATGTTAATGTATTAAATCTACTGACAACTTTAATGTTAGCATAATGATATTTTATTCCAAGTAATTTTTGAACAATTTATATTGACCTTTATTTCATGTTCACCAAACAAATAGGGCAGTTTTAAAATGTCATATGCTCTGGGACAGCTAGGCTGCTTCCATTTTCAATAATGGTAAAGACTGAAGACAGAGCTCTTGGCTGGTTGACTGGTAATTCTAATAATCTATATCACCGTGAGCTCACTGGATAATCCTGCCACCCACAGTGTTTTTGGTTTCATTCCCCATAGCCCCCTTACCACAACCTAAGTAAAGACACACTCTAACACACTTGCACATCCACATCCATCTGATGCACACACTGTCTTTGGTTTTCTGGCTGTTCAGAGGAAGTCGAGACAATGCCAGCAGTTCACCGCTGCCCCCTCCCCTCGGCTGTAATTTAAACAAATTCTCAAATTGCGGCCAAATTGAAAGCACATTGGCGAGTGGGCGGCGATCGCATACAAAAATCTGGATAAGTGACCGAAGGCGAAGGAAAAGTAATGCAGCAGCAGGCCCACCTCACTTCCAATGCATGCCGCACGCGGCTTTTCATTTTCATGAGAGATTCAATCTGCTCTCCATGAGATCCAGATTTCAGTCAAGGCCTGGCAATGAAGCCAATATTCATGTTTCCTCTTTCTGATTGCATTTCTGTACTCGCCTATGTGTATGCACAGACATAAATGCCTTTTCTGTTCTTCCTTGTATTCTTGGATGGTTATTTAAGTAATTTCTGCTTACGTGTGGTCAGATGAGTGGACACTGTAAAGTCAAGAACATTTTCCTGTCAAGCTGGGCGACTGCAGGCGAAAATTTGTACATGTTTTAATTTAAAGTAAGTTAACTTTACAAACAAACTTAAATATAGACTTTTTCTTCAAAGTTTAGTGCACATTGTCTGTATGTGGTTTAAGTTTAACATATTGGAAAAAAAAAATACTCTGCCATAACTGCTGCACATCTGTCTAGCCTGACTTATCACCATCAGGTCTACATCACCACCTCATCCTGGATCTGCAGTCACTGGAATCCTCAACTGGTTCGACTGCTTGCGACTCTCCATGTGCTCCTCCCCCATTCAAGGGCAACTGCTGTTCAAAAGCTCTGGAGGAGATTCTGTGTTCCTGTAGCTGTGGACTAGAGACTCTCAAGCTACTCCTCACTCATACTCCAAGAAAAACTACCTCTACTGATTATAACTGTTTCTCCTCATACTGACTCCAACAAAAACTACCTCTACTGACTCTTAACTGAACCTACTCTGTTAGCTATAGATGGCCAATCTGTTCAACAATGATTGTCTGTACACGAAGGCGAAGGCCTCCATAGAGACTCTGTTTCTCTCTCTCCAGGACCAGAGGGCCCCCCTTTTGAGTCTTGGTTCCTCTTGAGGTTTCTTCCCCCAGCTTTAGGGAGTTTGTCCTCGCCTTTGTCACCCTTGGCTCACAAGGGGCTCTGACCTGGATTCTGTAAAGCTACTCTGTGAAACCACTGATTGTAAAAAGTGCTAAATAAAAAAAAAAAAGTAATTGAATTGAATCACAGTCCACGTATTAAACTTTATCTCTCCCCCTAGTTTATTAAAGTCAGACAGGGTTGCATATTGGTTAGTGCTGTTGTGGCACAGTGAGAAGATCCTGGGTCTGATTCACAGATAGGATGGCCGGGGGATTTTCTGTGTGGTGTCTGCTTCTTCTCCTCATGTCTGTGTGGGTTTCTGCTGGGTTCTCCGGCTTCCTCCCACAGCCTTAGAGATGCATTTCAGGTGAACTGGAGATGCTAAATCGACCCTGGGCATGTTTATCTGTGTGTCTACCCTGTGATGGACTGGTTTCTCAACTTTTCACTCTATAACAAAGCTAAAAAACTGGGAGGATGAACTCTAACACATGATGTGATGATGAGGGTGATGAGGGCCATCCTACCCACCCAGTCAGAGAGAGGCCAGTTATGCTGTCTTGGACTCTCGGCTACAGATGGCTGGGACATTGCTGGGCATCAAATTCACAACCTCATGATGATAGGACATGCAGTTGTGTTTTAGATGTACTGTTTATTACCATTAAGCTCATAAAAGTGTGCTGTGATGTAAATTATGATAATAATCTGTCAGTATTCACATGCATGCCTCTGCCGTGCATCAAGATTTGTGTGTATTCGCTTGCTCACACGTGTGTTTATGAGTCAGCAGCACGGCTGCTCTAACGGTGTGGCCCGGGGCTGGGGGAGGGCTGTCCCCGCCCTGCTCCGCTGTGTATAAGCTTAATGACACACTGGAATGTTAATCAGAGTCTGAGTAAACACAGCCAAACACACACCGTGTACACAGATGTGTATAAAATGATTACGCTGCTGCCGTCAGATCCAGAGACAGTCAGCTTGGGAGACACCTTGCAGGCCGCAGCTGATTCAAGCTGAGCTGTGTGTTTTTGTATATGTGTTTGTGTGTGTGTGTGTGTGTGTGTGTGTGTGTGTTTGTATATGTGTGTGTGTGAGAGAAAGAGAAACTAGAAGGTCTTTTCTGGAAAGTCTCGGGAGTTGTCTGTGATCGTGTGTTTGTGTTGTGAGAGAAAAAAAAAGATCAACTTAGGTTTCATATCTCGAGCCTCAGGAGGTTTGCCAGCCGCACCCTTGCAAATACAAACGCACGCATACACACACACACACACACACACACACACATACACACACAAACACACACACACACAAAGTGTACACTGCAAGATACAATCTAGCATCACACATGAAAATGCTTAGGCACAACAAGCACCGTTTTTCTAAACTCTGTTTCTGTAGTTTAAAGGAACAGTCATGTCGAAAAACAAAATTTAAACAATTTTCCACTTACTTTACATATAAACAATCAGTCAGGATGTGTTTGGTGTACAAATTTTACATCTTTAGTTTAGAACTGAAGCTGCAAGGTCAGCAAACACTGCATCGTTAACAAACACTAGAATTCAACAGTCGCACAAATGCAGTCCTTAAATACATTCATAAAACTTCTCTTAACCCCCTTAACCCCTGGCCTTTATTGCTGAATGCTGAATGGGGACACATATTCAGAACACATCACAGGGCTTATTATTGATTTCAGACTAAAATTTTATACTAGTCATACTAAAATGCAAATGGAATGAGAAGTTTACTCTTATGTATTAGTTTACTTGTTTAGAGCTGCAGCTTGTGACGTAGAAAGGAAAATCTACTTGACTTTTTTAGATCATATTTATAACCTATAAAAAAAACTGTCTCGTTACTGATTCAAAAGAGTACATTAGAGTCGGATAGTTTGTTTTCTCCTCTGCTTTAAAGGGATAACACAAGATAACTTTCTTCCCTACGCCTGCAGTAGCTTAATGACGCTAAAGCTCCTCGGAGGGAGGAAGACACGGGACAGGAGCGTCTCTCTTTATTACCACGCGATTTTTTGCTAGGGACAGCAGCCAAGGCAATTCAAATCGCAGAGCAGAGGATTCCAAACCATTTCTTCAGCGTCCAAAACATACAGAGACTAAATCAAAGGAAGAGTGTTGGGCAGATCTGCAGTGCCCCCGCACTTAAGCCCGGGCTTCGGTCCTGCGGCAGCCGTCCCTAATGAAAACTCAAGACATTGAAAAAGGAGAAGAAGAAGAAGCGCTCGGCCCAACTGGGCTCTGCCCTGCCGTTCACAATGGCTCCGTTATGCTCTCTGTCTCTGCGCAGGCTGGGCTGCCCTCACAAAACTGTTGACACCCATGGAATAAATTTCCCATTACCTCACGCTGTCGAGTCCACAGGCCCATTTCTTTCTTTTTTTTTTTTTAATTTTAGCTGAGTTGCTTTTAAGCGCCGGGGCCCCGCCCGGCTTGGAGCTGAGCTGCTGTCATAATGTTTGGATGAGCCAGCTGTTCCCCTTGTCCCGTCCTAGGCTGACGGCATCAGGGTCTCACCCTGTGGAGCATTTGTGGCTAACCCGGGACCTCTGTTTACCAATAGGCAATCTTTGCCAGCTGCTCTCATTACAAGGCAAAAGCCCAAGTCACTGGGGTAGATATGGTTTGTCATGCAAAATCAAGAGTGGTGCAGAAATGCATTCATCTGCAAACTCAAAGAGCCAGCCAAAGTTCTAGACATGCACTTTTAGCCTTTTCTGGCTTTAGACCATATGCTAATTGACATTAGCATACCATTTAGGCAGCTAGTGTTGTGCTAGCATAACAATTAGACAGGTGATGTCTTAAACAATGTCTTAGAATAAATCTCTTATATTACTGAACCGGATATTGTTTATCCAATGTGCACTATAATACATTGCACTAGATGTGTTCCTTTAATCCTTTATCACTGTCCTGGACTGTTCCGTCCAGCACATATGTCCTGTCCTGTGGACTAGGCTTGTTGCAACAGCGAGAACAGTGAGAAAGATTTTTTTTTCCTGGTGTAATGAAAATAAAGTTGGATTGAATTTTATTTAGGAGTGTGGCCCTGGGCGAAATAATCAGTGGTCCAGATGCACAGATGCACTGTGTCTCCAAGACATGTTGCTTATAGATGGCACTGGTGGATTGGACAGGACAAGGCTTCGTATTCTACCCCGCTGGAGGACCTCTTGCCAAAACACGCAGTGCTATAATGTAAGAAAAGCCCCTGGAAGAGGAATGGAACGGGCTGCCTTGTAAATTAGGGATAAACTTTCCCGTGCCTCGCTGGGCAGGCTCCCGAGGCCATGCACCTGGGCCTCGTCTCGGCCAGCCCTTGGCCGAGGGCACTCAGGAGGGGAGATGCTTTGGACAGGATGGCTATCGAAATTCTTCACGGTCGCAGCGGCTCTGCCAAGCAAAACGTGGCCGTCCTGAGGAGTTATGGGGATAAGAAGAGCCAGGAACAGTCACTTCCTGAGCTGAAAACTATTAAACCTGGCGCAAAGGAGAACGCAGTCTTTACAGCACGAGGGAACATGCGGCTTCTAACGGATCTTTTATATAATTCTTCGGAGGAGCACTTCGGGAAGTCAGAGAAAGTGCGGAGGCAGTTCGAACAGATGTGTCCCGCATTGGCACAAACAATGGGAAAAATCCAAATCTAATGACTTCATTCACCAAAGTAAACAATTCTGGCAATATATTGTGTGTTGCTATTCATGCATCCAACAGCTGAGATCACTACCAAACACTTTACAATTCTGGAGCAATAAATTTTGTAGCTTGGCTCCTAAACACCTCATAAATTTTTGTAAACAAACACAAACTCTCCCTTAAAAGCATCTTGGGATGGTTTTCAACAAGGTGACTATGAAATAAGTGTATAACAGATGACTATGTCATAAGACTGACATCGCAGTCTGTGACCTGGCCTCAAGTCAAGCTTTTATTTAGTCTCTAGTCTGACATTACAGAAATTTGAGAGCCACTGAAGCAGGAAGACTGATACCAGCACTACATTCCTTGATTTACTCTTCAGCATTGGCTTGCTGTTAGAAATCCGCAGAAGTGTGCTATTCAGATCAAATACAGACATTCTATTCTGTAGACTCCTATAATCCCAACATCTTCAATGTCCAACATACTAAACCAGATAACAATAAATGTAACTGTGTGGCAACATGGGAACATACACAACAATTTTAAATCCACGAAAATGTTCACAAGCTTCAAAAACCTTTACTATGAAAGAGGCACCATCATGGATTAAAGACCCTATCTAACCAGCAAGTGAACACCAGTGTCAAGGTAGTTACTCCAAAAAGTAATCCATTACAGGTTGCTCATTCTTTCTTTCAAATTGTAATGGGAATACTTTGCTAATTGCTCCCTGGAAAAAACACTCATTACTTTACATCTTTGTTACTCATACACTGTACCATCTGTACCAACTAAAGCAGAACCAATTACAGCAAAAAATGCCATAATATCATAACAAGCTCTTTACTTAGAAATAAATAGCCAATCACATTAAACAGAATTTAAAAGGTATGTTATTATCCCTTTACTCTGAACACACAGTCAGTTATGCTAAAATGGTTCATTTGTGTAGTCTTGTGTTGTTCTGTCTTTGCTCTCTGTGGGTCTGTTTCTGTTCTTTGTGTTGCACCATGGTCCTAGAGGAATGTTGGTTCACTTCACTGTGTATGATGTATATGGTTGAAATGATGAGAAACATCTACGTGACTTGACTTGACTAATTTGGTTAATGCTATTTGAAAAGTTAGAAAAATTATCCAGCAGAAATAAATGTAACCGTAAAATTGTTTCTCAGTGAAAACAGGTTCAGATGAAATTGGGACTCTCTTCTTCAGCACAGAGATCCTGATCCATCAGTTTCATATTAGATGTCTTAGAATTAGATGTTTAGACTGACGCCGGTAGCGCAGTCATGCACAAATTACATACCAAGACCAGCAGGAATAAGTCGAGGACATTTTAAGTGCATAATATATAACTAATATTGTTCTCTCAGAGTCATGGAGGTAACACAGTTCTTATTAGGTCAGTAACTTTAATGTATTACAAGACTTCAAATGAAAACTACAGTAGTTTGCTACAGTCATTACTGTGATGCATTTTTTGTACTGTTAACACTGGTAAGAACATGTGGCTAACGTTTTGTGCAGTCATTATATTTATTCACACAAAGACACACAACGTACACATTTAAACCATAGAAGATACAGTTTTTGTTGACCATACCAAAGGTATGATTGTATGTAAATATTTGCCCTTTACATGTTCCCCAGTGTCATTTCTTGACATTGAAACCTATTGATAAGGACTGTAAATTGAATTTCAATGTAATTTTTTTTTCATAATTGTATATGAATAGTATAGAAATACTAAAGACTGTTGAACTCAGCTGCCGCTGAAAGAATCTCACTGTGAGTCTGACAGCCCAACAGGTAGACACTTTAACCACATAGGAAGAGAAGTACACTTACTTTCCCTGAGGTAATTGAGATGTGAGAGCAGGACCTCTGCATTATAGACGCTGGTGAGTCTCAGGAAGTCCTCCTTGCTCATCTTGCACAGTTCCTTCCCATCGGTGTTCTGGAACATGGCCGTGTCTATCTCCAGCAGGCCGTATTCTTTCACGGCCCAGTCTAGCCACTGTCGCACGTGGTCAGGAGACCACAAAGACGGGTCTGGAATGGAGGGAAAAGATATATTGTCATATTGTTAAGCAGTTTAGACATGGGTTACAACTGAACACTGATGATTTCTTAGGGATACACTCTTGAAAATAAGAGTTCTCTACTGTTTCTTGCCATGGACATAAAGTTCAAGGAAAAAAACTGAAAAGATATACAACACTATGTGGATTATGTGGTTATTGATTGTGGAGGTTACTAAATATTAATGATTTTTGAGGCATGCACTCTTAAAAGGGCACTTTCATGAGGAACTCTAATAAAGGTTCCTTAATGCCCTCTTGGCTTGATGTACCTCAACAGATATACAACACTATGTGTAGGTGTTTACGTTATGTAGTGAATTTTTAAACATTAAAAACTTTAATCACCCATCAGCATCTCATTTACAACACTTTTCAACTCACTGAAAAGTTCCTTGTACTCTTAAAAGGTGCCATGAAAAGTTCTTTGCATGATACCATAGACATCATCACTTTTGGTTGTAATGGTTCCTGCGGATGATTATCCAGAGAACTACTTTTGTAAGTGAAATGCGCGAGTGAAGAACCTTTTGAAGGTTTAAGGAACTTCCACGTAATGTCAAGATTCTTTGAAGAAATTGGTAAAGATGGCTTAAGGCTTTAAAAGGTTCTTCGTGTCTGTAAATCTTTTTTTCAAACATTTTTTTAAGGAACAAAAATTTTCTCTGGAATTCCTCAAGGAACCCTGCAAGACTATCTGACATTTTCGTATTGATCATTCCTCAATAAACTTCAGAGCAGTAAACTGTAAACAAAACTGCTCTTGATTACATTGTCTAAAACCCCTCCATTACTAAAACTTAGATTTGTAACCTGATAGCTTAGTCTAGGGTCCTGCATTCAAGACGTACACATGCTGGCTATGCAAGGATTTATCAGAGAGGAACAGAGGATGCTGATTCATGCTTTAACCTCAGAGGCTCTGTCCCCTCAACTGTAGGCTGTTTCTCCAGGAGACCATGGTGTTACTCATGCAACCCTTTATGGAAAGAAAGCCTGCTTTAGGCTTCCCGTGATGCCCCCTCACCTGCAGGGACGATTACTCTCCTCTCATTGGTGGTCATATTGGGTGGCGGGGCGTTCTTCTCATCCATATAGCCTCCGTAACCCATCTGTGGCGTGTCAGAGCTGCTCACAAGCTTACTGCATTTTCCTACACTGCAGTCCACGGGAGACTCTCTAGGACAAGAGGGAGGAATGATAAAATAATGAAAAAAATTAATATTTCCCCAAGGATAATACATAAGGCGTTCACTGGCAGTTAGATTCCATTCCTTATAATAACATGGCAGTAATAACCCTACTAATACTCATACTAATCTATGGGTAAGTGGTTTTTCTGATTATCTAGAGCATTATGCACCAATTATATGCTGTTCTACTGTTATGTGTTTTATTTGTTATAACACATGAAATCAATCTGTTTAGTTTCAGCCATAATCTGCAGCACTTGCTCCTTCTGATTCTTCAGAAATCCCTGACTGGCTGGAGTGTTAGGGAATGGGCACAGGGCAGCATGACAGATGCAGTTTGGAGCTAAACATGGCAGGAAAGTAGATCTCAAGGAGGAGGCTTTGTGAATACTGGCATAGATTTAAGCACCAGTGTCACAATATGCTAATCAATTCATGTCATTTGGTGACAATGCCCGGGCAATTTTTGTAAATTCTCTTTATAAAGTGTAAAAAAAGTGTAAAGTGGCCATTTTTGTCACTCGTGAACACACCACAGCACAGCAGACAGTTTGAACAATGTGAAATTCTTTCTCTGCATTTAACTCATTTAACACATTCACCAAGTGAAGCAGCGGGCAGCCAGGAACGCAGCACCGGGGGGAGCAGTGTGTGGGGACGGTACCTTGCTCAGGGGTACCTCAGTGGTGCCACTGGCAGTCCTGGGATTCGAACCATGACCTTCCGATCACAGGGGCAACTCCCGAACCACCAGGCTACTACTTGTATTTTGTCAAGGAGCAGAAGTTCCCTGTGGATTCAGGCTCTACCTGGTTCCGTTGAGGTGGTCGTATTCACGCTTCACGTTGACCCGGACGGGCTGGTTGATCCACTCTTGCTGAGGCGGGATGGGGTTGATCTTGTGCTGCTGTCCGTAATCCTGTGTGCTGGATGCTGTCATGTCCGTCTTGGGCAGTGGGGCGGCAGCAGCGTAAGGAGGCTCGAACAGAGACTGGTCTTCACTCACCACTGACAGCGCCTCCTGAAGGGTGCAAGAATAAGTGATATATCACCCTGCTGGGTCAAACCATCACGTATAACGTATTTTCATGAAGTATATGTGAGCCAGGGGGTCTTTCAAAGCCTATGACTTCTGAGAACTAAATATGTCTTCATTTTTGGTTATTTTTAATAAATAGTATTATATTATATTATCATGTCATGTTATATTATATGGGGGACATTCAAAAAGTTTCCATACATTTTTAACTCTGTTTATTAAGAATTTCAAAAAGGGTGACACTCTTATACTAAACTGCAAGGGCAGCCGGCTTGCCAGACATAACTAGTCACATGACTCTCTTAGACACGCCCAATTACTACTCTTCCAGCCTTCACCGTTTCCAACGGAAATATAAAAGTGCGGAAACTTTTTGAATGTCCCTCGTATCACATATGTTACTTCTTTTCCTGGTGGTCTAGGGGCTCTCACCGCCGCAGCCCGGGTTCGATTCACGGTCAGGGAAGACTTCGCTTTAAGCATTTTCCCCCAGGATCAATAAAGTTTTCTGATTCTGATTCTGATTCTGATAGTGTGTGTAAAATTTGCAGTGGCTGTAATAATACTTATGTTTTTGCTAAACTTTGGTTGGAAACCAAAAGGTTAAAACATGAACTGGAAAATGAAGATCTTCCAATCAGTTTCTTTTTCCTCCTGTGCTTTTTACACTTTCAGAAAGGTCACAGGGGTGGTACTTTCAAGCATCTTCAGCACCTTCAGTACATATTTGTCCCATATTGACTCCGTTCACCACATCATGACTCCAAGTTTTTTACTTTATTTTCCAACATAAAACATTACATTACTTATTTAAGATACATAACAGGACATTAAGACCATTGTTGTACCTTTAAGGGGAACATTCACCTTTGTTCTTTTGAAAAAAAGGTACCTGTACAGTGCAGTACCCTTTTGGTTACAATGTAGTTTATACAGTTGTTCTAGATGTCCCACTGATTAAGCGCTTAGTAACTAGACTGTAAGATTATCTTCCAATATAATTAAGTGACATTGGAATCAACCAATCATTTTTTGATTTCCAATGGTTGAGACCAATCCGACAGAAAAAATGTGACTTTCTAGATCTTCTGGAAGTTTCTCTCACTTCAGATATGACTAGGAGAATGTTTAGATTTCAGTCACAATTGAAAATATGAGAACAGCGTCAGCAACTCCTGACCAAGGTTTATGCTAAAGAAAGCCAGTGTAAAACATTACACTAGTATTAGCTTTGCACTAACACAGGTATTAGAAATACAATAATAAGCAGAGGTTAGAATTATCATTGAAATGGGGGTTAACAACCTCTGATGTGAGCTGACTGTAATATTGTAATGCATTTTTGCTGATTAATACAAAATTTGATTTTAACATATCATTTACAGACATTTCTATTAAGTCGCTATTAATTAATTGTCAATATTTACTTACAAAGCCAACATAACATTGAACCTACTATTTGCTTGTACATTGATTTCACAAATGACATAATTCTGATTGCTCTGAAATGTTCTTAAAGCAATTTTTTAAAGCAAATCAACCCTTTTGAATCCGCATATTTAATTTTCAGATATGATAACATTTGTAAAGCCACCACAACCTAACCCCATTGCTTTAAATGAACCTTCATTTGATTCGTAGAAGTTATAATTCCATAATTTGAAAGTTCTTAAGCACTGTTTGCAAGCCATTGCTCAAAAAGTTCCCAAGAAATCAAGTCCAAAATGCAATTGTCTCTTTGTCCTGACTCGCACACAAACTATTTGGAGAGGCAGAACAGAAGCAAAGTAACAGCTCTGAGGTCATTTGTACATTTGACCTCGTTGCAGGAGCTCAGCTGGGGTGATGTAGCTTTATTAAAGAAAACAAACGGAGTAGACAGGCCCCTCCGGAGCCTCGCAGTGTCTACACGCGCAGGCGCTCATCCTCATAATGCTGCCTGGCACGATCGTGGCTAACGTTCAGTCATACACGAACGTTCATGTTTCATTCACATCTTTCCCCGACTCCTGCTCCATTTCCTCTGCCTACTTTTTTTTCTCTCCCTTTTTTCTTCCAAACTTGGTTCCCTACGTGAGCCAAAACAATAGAACAGATTTCCTTCTGCTCCTTTAATAAGCCATAAACACCTGCCAAACCCCTGCACCTGTTAATGTCCAGATTTGGTACAGTAGCTACTCAGCGCACCATATAAGAATACAGTGAGGAATACAATAGAGCCCCGTTCTTCTCTGGGGTTTATTCCAAATGAAGAAGAAGGTTTTCAAAAGTCCAGGAGTCAGTGACTCTAAAGGTACAGCTGGAAAGACTGAGTACTGTCATTTTTGGTTTATTAACACTGATTGTTCAATTAAACAAAACAAATGACCATTCTTGATTAACCAAAAGCCATTATTTGGTGGTTTGCATAAAGATAAGGTATGTTTTAAATTCTTCTGCTAATTCAAAATTCAAAAGCATCAGAAATGCTTCCTCTATGGCAAGTGTGTGCGAACTTGTGGGGCAAAGTGTTTGTGGTGGGCCTAGGGCCAAAATAACCCAATCAAACCAATATACAAATAAATTAACCAAAAGCAATTAAAATGAACATTCCTGATTAACCAAAAGCCATTATTTGGCCGTTTGCATGAAGATACTGTATGTTTTAAATTCTTCTGTTCACTAAGCACCTTATGGAAACATAGTTTTGCCACATATTTACCACATAGTTTAAAGTACTTTTATCATCATTTTCCAGTATTTTTCAGTGTTTGTTTAATATTTTGCCTTCTAAAATCTCAAAAAATCTGCACAACAGTCAGGAAGCTCTAAACAATAATGGTTCCTAATAGTTCTTGGCATGGTCACATGGTTTAGTATAATCTTTTAATCAGTATAGAACCTTTCTAATGGTTCTTCAAGGAAAGGTTGTTCCAAGATATTCTACATCATGTGGATGTTCTTAAAACTTAGATTCTTCATACTCAAGTATCTCAAGTTTATTTAAGGACCATCCATCATGCAAAGAACCCTTTCTGGCATCTTCATGTATCACTTGTTTAATTAGTGTTACATTATGTGGAGGTTTTTTAATCTTTAAGAAGACTCTTCGAATTGAATTTATGAAAATGGTAAAAGATCCATTCAAATTCAAAAGCATCAAAAATGGTTCCTCTATGGCAGGGGTGCCCAAACCTTTTGGCCTGTGGGTCAAAGTGTAATGTTTGTGGTGGGTTTAGAGCCAAAAAAACAAACCAATATACAAATAAATAAACTCAAATTATGTTTATAACAAAAATGCTATTTTAAAGGGAAAACACGAATTGATTAGGGCATATATATTTAAAAAATGTTTACATGTTTTTCTCTTATTATAACATCAACTGAGGCATCAATTGTGCAAATTAAACCCAATGGGCAACTCTGACCTTCAGGCTTGCCTATTGGACCACCTGGCCCAAAGAACCCTTTAGGCATTTTTAAAAGTGATGTGCTTGGGGTCTTGGGGTCTGGTCTCATTCAAGTGAACCTCTGGAGGGAACCAGCTTCAGCGGACTGTCTGAACCAAACATGACACCATTCAAACTGTGAACTAACTGAGACCATGAAGAACACTAAACCGTGGCCATGGCTTCAGAGCGGCTATTCCACATGAACGACACTTGCAGTGTTCAGAAGCCCACTTTTTGACTTTGGCTTCTTGAGCGTCTCGACAGGCCCCATCAAATTGATCGGCAGGGCAGCAGCAGCATCGGTGGACGCTATCGCAGGGCCCACAGCCGCAGGGCTGGTTCAGGATAAGTATGACAGGGTGAAGGAATGCCACTACAGTGCCAGATAAGAGCCAGTGCTAGCACGCTGACGGCTCTGCCTTACTTATGCTGGGACATATCAAACTGTACCATATAATTCATGATTGGCAGTCAGGCTTTCTCAAGATGACAGAGGGTTTTTAAAAAGAGGGAAAGCTAATTCCACACACACACACACACACACACACACACACACACACACACACACACACACACACACAGACTCAATGCAGCCTTGGCAAAAGGCAGCATTCCTACATCTATAGAGGCGGGTGATCTCAGAGCAAAAAAAAAAAGTACCAAACCAAACTTTTCATTATAACGAGGTTAAAGCGCTCACAAAAGTGCCATTTTCTCCAGACCATAAATTAGCCAGGCCTACACAAGCTCATTTCGTCCGAGTAGAACCACAGGCCTGCTCTAGTGTGGCATCGTAAATTTACAGTGAGCAGCGCCTACAACACGTCTTCGCACAACAGTGGGCTCATACACAAAAACATGGAAGCGTTATGAGGGAGCTTGTTGGATCAGAAAAGGCTGGGGTTTTTGTGTTTTGGTTTTTTTCTGAACTCACAGCCGGTGAGGCCGGCGGCATTTGAGGAAAAGTTAAGCGCAGAGGCTCCTCCGGCCTCTGGGCTGGGACGGGCCTGATGCGTCCGGGGCCCAGCGCAACGCAAGGTGACAGTGCAGAGCACATTTCAGCCTTTTGTTTGAGGAGGAAGAGGAAACCTGACAGGAATCCAGATTGTGTAGAACAGGAAACCCCATGGCTTGAGGACCCCCCCCTCACACACACACACACACACACACACACACCCCTGTGATGGGTAGCACCGAAGAGGCCTACGGTTAAAACTCAATCAAAGATGGTGCTCCAGCCAAACAGCAAGACATAACAACCGATGCTGATAGGCTAATTATTTAGGTTTGGCTTATCACCAAATTTAAAAACTTCTAAGCAAAATAACAACAACAACAACAACAGGGAGAATAACAACAAATCAACTCCTACTACTTTTCCTATTTCCACTCATTAATAATAATAATAATAATAATAATAATAATAATAATAATAATAATAAGAGGGATAAGAAGAAGGTCTCATTTTATATAATTTTCTATGGATGTTTAAATTACTAACCAACTATTGGTTTCCAACAGCATTAAGACTAAGATTTAAGGTTTAGGACTACAGTAAGAATGAGTTTTAGGATGATGGTTTGGAAAATATTAAGGTAAACATTCTGAACATTTGATTAAATGAAAGGCAAAGTAAACATCTACTGGGGCATCACCATCATCAACAACAACACAATAATAATAATAACAATAATAATAATAAGAAGAAGCAGAAGAGGAAGAAGAAGAAGAAGAAGAAGAAGAAGAAAAATTTCAGAATTTTAGAATTTTTGCATTTTTCAAATTCTAATTTGAGGAGTACTACAATTAACAGCAAAATATAATGTTTCTGAACTGTAATTTAATATCTTTCATATTTTAAATGCTAGTCTGTTATATTATAGTTGGCAATAGATCCTAAAGTTCTTCTTACAGGCTCTTGACAAGTTCGTGCCCAGCTCGTTCAAAAATGGCAAACATGATCAAATCTGAGGAGACACTCTGGCCACACACACCACACCCAAAGCCACTAATGTGACCACAGAGGGGGACGGAGAGGAGCGCGGAACTTTACGCACACTCAAATCCAACGGTCAGTCCTTTTTCTTTGGAATACTCTTCACGCTTTCGTCTAATACTCCGATTCTCCCTTTTTTTAAACATCTCACATTATCTCCTCCGGCTCAGGAGCTGGTCATTTCCCATTAGGAAATTTCCCAGTGGGAAAAAAGTCCAATGCAGTCTAATCCAGTCCAGAAACAGGCAAGTGCACCAAACGGAACCATTTCCACTGACCTGGGAGCTGCCACTGCAGGCTAAAAGGGCTAAACGCGAGCATTTTGTCCCGTTACGCTACAGTTCGTGAGGGGAGTCCAGTGAGAGCACGCGAGCCCAGCACACCGCCCAGTGGCCTCCCAGTGGCCTCCCAGTTCGGTTCGCCAGGGCTGGGGCTCTCAGGAGCCATCAGTCCAGCTATAAAACTGAGTTCACACTGTCACACACGCATAAACACACACACAGACACACACACACACACACACACACACACACACACATATTGAAGACGAGCCAACCTCGTGCCGCACTTTCACCGCGCGCTCAGTGCGGATCGAAGCTCCAGACGCTCCAAAGTCCCTCCAGAACTCTCCATTTCATTTCGTCCCAGACGTGCGTCTACACCCTCCAGCGCGCGTGTGTGTGAGTGTGTGTGTATGTGTGTGTGTACGTATGTGTGTGTAAACTCCATCCGAACGCCCCCCCCCATCCCTGTTTTCCAGCTTTCGAGACGAAAAGGAAAAAGGAAGGTTTTTTGGAGGAGAGGAAAAAGAAGAAGTTAGAAAAGAAGGGAGTGAATTCTTTTTCTCCAGCGCGCGGGTATCGACCCCTCCTGTCCGGCCCGGTCCGGTTCGGACCCCCCTTCTTACCTTAATGGTTCCGTCCATTTCGTCCCGTTTCGAGCGGAGCCCGGCGCTGGTGCGAACATGACACGAGCCTCAATTAATCCCAGCGCGAGACACGGCCGCGAGAGCGCGAGAGAGGGAGAGGGAGAGAGAGAGACACGCGCGCACACACACACACTCTCTCTCGCTCTCTCTCTCACACACTCTCTCTCTCTCTCTCTCTCTTTCACCGGACGATCTTTTTTCTCCACTGCTGCGTTTTGGGAAGTGAAGTCACTGCGCTGGAGAAGGAAGCCGAGTGCGTGCGCGCACGCGGGCACATGTGTGTGTGTGTGTGTGTGTATGTGTGTGTGTGTGTGTTACTGCTACTCAAAAACGCAGGATACCGGTCCGGAGGAGATAAGACTCGAAAACAATGGAGTTCCTTTCCTCTCTAGGTTTTTTTTTCATGCTTGGAAATATTTACGGGATGGAGGCCAGCGCTTTATGTATGTTTCCCATCTGTTTGTTTTTCTTCTCTCTCTCTCTTTCTCTCTCTTTCTCTCTCTCTCTCTCTCTCTCTCTCTCTCTCTCTCACCCT
>JBBPCZ010000019.1:21491941-21506956 GCA_037974445.1 Brycinus macrolepidotus | reverse complement strand
TTCTCTCTCTCTCTCTCTCTGTCTCTCTCTGTCTCTCTCTCTCTCTCTGTCTCTGTCTCTCTCTCTCTCTCTCTCTCTCTCTCTTTCTCTCTCCCTCTCTCTCTCTCTCTCTCTCTCTGTCTCTCTCTCTCTCTCTCTCTCTCTCTCTCTCTCTCTTTCTCTCTCACACACACACACACAAACATACGCACACACCTTCACACACACAAGCCATAAATTATTGTAAGGCTTGAGCTGTCCATTGCATGAGGCACAGATGTGGTAGTGTGTTAACACACACTTTTGGGTTCATTTTATCATTCTTGAGGGATACACACTAGAGGTCGAATTACAGCTGTAAAGCAGCATTATATAGGTTCCACCCTAGAGTACAGGTTCCTAACCCTGGTCCTGGAGCCCCTTTTGTGGCCCTAACACACCTGAACTGGAATCAACTTGATACTATGTAATAATAAACACATTTACATATACATATGCACATATACAGTACTGTAGAAAAGCCAAATCATTCTTAATTTGTTTAATTTCCAGTCAAAATGGATGTTAGGTAATAAGTTCACTTACATAAGGAAAGAGAAATTTAAGGAAAATAAGTGAAGAAAAATAGTTTCCAAGAGTGAATTAAAACGAAAAAGATTAAAATATGCAGAGAAAATGGGACTACTAACAACCGCGCAAGACCACCAAAACCGTCTCCATCATATAAACAGTAGTTAAAACTGTAGATTTTTGGAGAAAAACTGAAAGCAAGTTTCCTGGATTGTTAAAATTAGCATGTTTTGTTTATAGATTTGCAATAATTATACATACTAACCTCAGTTTTGCAAATAGTTTAAATACCGTGGGAAGAATGTCGAACCCCATTTACTCATGAAGCTGAGTGTGGTCATATTTCCTTATGAAATTGAAATGTAGCATTAAAGGACGGCAGGGTGTCCCCAAACTATTTGTTTGCCAATATATGAGATTACAAACCTTTATATGCATGTGATAATATAGGATAAGATCAGCACTGCGTCCCAATAATTAGCCACATTTGTCTTCGTGAAATCCCACTTCCAATACTTTGTCTCTTGTGTGTCCAAAAAGGTCCCCGCTCACACTTCAGCCACTCCCAAACGCAAACATAAACACGTTGCATGAATACAGATGATTCATCTGCTCCGAGGTCCCCCATCACTCACACAACAGAATATTTATCTGGGCCGCTGTTGTGCATGTGGTATTGTGCGGCTTTATCTGAGTTTGGAAATGAGAGAGAGGCGGGGGTCACCGCAATGTCAGGGGCATTAGATGAATGTGAAATCGCTGGCGACACACAATCCACCCTGCAAATGAAACAACTGCTGGAAAAAAGAAAACGAGAGCAGCCTGTAAGTCTCGTCAAAAGAGACTTACAGGCTGAATAAAGAAAAAAGTACAAAAAAAACAGCAGCAGATGCGTTCACCTCTGGGAGGTCAGCAGGGTTAAAGAAGTTTGCGAGCATGCGAGCACGGCCCGCAAAGATGAAAGGCTGCCATCCGTGCGCCGTCTTGCCATGAGTGAAGGTACATTGGAAGTTTGGGTGCAGCTGAGGGCTGAATGGAAGGCGCCTGATCAAGGCACAGGTCGCACATTTGGCCATCAGTATGCGCAGCCTCGGCTCGAGACGAACGCTCAGCTTGGAGCCCGGACGGGTCACATGCTAATCCCACCATGCTAATGCTAATGCAGGGGACAGGGCGCTCCGTTTGGCGTGCCCAGACTCTGCCCTCCCCCGGCTTTTGAAATTGAGATGAGCACTCCCGGGTCCCTAGGCACGGACGGAGGTTGCGGCGAGGGTGCCTTTTGCGGCTTCATGAATTTACATGGATCAGAGAAGAAAAGCGCTTTCTGATCTCTCGTCTCGCTTCTGTCTGTGTCTCGGCGTCCACGTTATGAGACTCCAAGGGAGACAGAGAGGAACAGAGACTGAGTCGGGCAGTGGGTTTTGGCTGCACCAACATTAACACTACAAACCAAACATCAACACTGCCTAGCGGTTGTCCCTTTCAAGTGCATTTATTCACAAGGGCTTCTAACTAGGGATGATCAAGTCTTTCTACAGGCTGGGCCCTGACATGCATCATCAATGCTTTAAAACTTTAATCATGATAAAAGTTGATTTACTGGTGTATGACTGTTTAACACTGGTTAACCCTTCTCACAATAAGGAGGATTTTACATTTAAATAAACTTTGCACTGAATGCATTGAACTTTCGTTGAAGCTTAGAATGCAAGACATTGTTTCTGAACTTTAAACTTATTATTAGAAGACTGTTGAGCTTTTGAAGGAGGCTGATTACAATTTTTTGAAGTTTTTGAGTGCATGAAAAACGTCATCATATTGTAACAATACAGTAAAGTCAGCTGCAAGGCCAGATCAATTATTATAGAAGGTGCAATGAAGCACTGGGAAATTTTTGCAACTTATATGAACTCTATCAATCATTAGTCAATCAAGCCTACTTATAAATTATTATAAGACACAAATAATTATACCAAGCAAAGTAAAATAAATAATAGTATGGGCATTTTTTCTGTCTTGGCTACTGGTGACATTGCTTAGCAGTAGCTAGCTAGGTCTGTGATTGTACATAATCAAGTCATAATGGTGGTATTAGATGCTGTATAAAACACATAAAACTCTCATGAAAAACCCAAAACAACAATAAATAATCCAAGCTATCTATGAATAATCTAAAAACACAAATCAATGTAAGAAAATTGTTCTTGTAAATATGCCATTATCAGTCACGCTCATGGCGCCCTAAACTCCAGCACCTAAAGCGTTTTGGATTAATACGGTCTTGGCGATGGAGCCAATCAGGACAGGTTTTATTGGACCCATACAAGTTTGATTCAATTCTGATCCTTTATTGAGACTTTTTTCTCTATTTATACCACTCACATTGGCAGTGAGACACAATCTCAGTAGTTAACAAGGGGTGGAAATGTGTGCTGTGCAGTTTTAAAGTGGAAATTGAAAACAGTCCAACAGCCACTTGTAATATATGCAGTTTTTTCACTGCTGTTATGACGAAGTTTTATCGTTAAAAGAAAATTTCACAGACTTTTTAAAATAGGTGCATAGATCAGCATTAGAGATGCAAACAAAGTCGTTCAGGGTGTTCTGATGTGAAACGGTGCACTATAGAGAACATCTTTAGAGATTTCTTTACAGTGATGGTAGTAGGAACCAGGGATCTACAACACAAATATTGCCATTTTACATCCAAAACAACCTTTATCTACTATCTACTATCTATCTATCTACTATTTATCTACTATCATGCAATGTTGATAACTGTAAAACAATGCTCATAATAGTAAATCTGTGGCTGATAATGGTAAAATACCGGTAAATCTGTTTTCTTTGTCTACTCCTTTGCCTCACCCTGTGTGTACCCTTCCACCATGAATGAATTTTAAAAGGCCAAAATGTTCTCAAAACTATTGCAACATCCAGTTTCCATCTTACCACTGTGAACAACTGTGACTCAGTCAGTTTCACATCGAACCATCTGAATTACCTTAACCATTTAAGTATGCAGAAGTTTTGGAAAAGTTATTCTCATGCAGATAAGCCACAAATAAAACTCGGGACTTGCCAAATGTAACACATTTCTAGGAAATTCATTTAGTAAAGGAACGCATTGTTGGAAATGTGCAAGCCAAGCTCAAACTTTCCCTAATTTGCTTTGGGGGAACCAAAGAGAAAAGCCAGCAGGTTGACATAAACATTGGACTGCTGCTTAAGTTGCATACATCGCCTCCTCTTTTGATTATCAGATGATCAGTGCTACTAATTTTACTGCTCACTTCTCAGCATCCTGTCTCCATGCGTTATCTAACGGGACGGGGAGAACGATGCCCTTTCCGGCTCTAGCGAACGCTCCTGTGCCCCATAAATCCTCCACTAGACTTCACCTCCCTTCGGGCTCCTCAATGCCACCCCCCAAAGCTCCCTCCATCCATTCGTCTCCTACCAGCATGGGATCAGTCTCAGACTATTTTCTCCAGCCCCCCTGCCAGTGGCATCGATACAGCCACTAGCACGGCTTCATAAAGCTACTGACAGGGCTTAGGCTGATAACGGAGGCTCTGCTTCAGCAGCAGGTCTTATCAGATGGGCGCTTGTTCAGGCAGCCTGCGCCTCCCTCGTCTCTCGGCGTAGACAAGGAGTCAGACGCCTGCTTGGAACCAGTGTTTCTGTCACCGTGAGGACTAAGAGCCCAAGCTTCTATATGACTTGGATGGATATAACTGACACAAAATAAAACATAAGAGCCTTGAAAGTTGCTCAGTTCATTTCAGCAGAGCCTCCTGAGCTTCTCAGAAGGCTTTTCCCTCAGACTGGGCAAGGTCTTAGCAAGAGGTTATGCAGATTAGTCAAAATTTAGATCTGCGGTGATGTTATGGAGACACACCAGCAGGGGGGCTGTAATGTACACCAGCTGCAGCTACTGTTATCAGACTACTCTCAGCAAGCAGACATTTTAAAGCATTTTAAACTTGTTGTGCACAATGAGTGGCCACTGGCTGACCTTCTCCAGCTGAACACAGTCATACCTACATAATAGGCATGTTGTTATGCTTCCATATTGAAATGTAATGTATTACAAAATGTTATATACACCCTACTGACAACTATATTAGGTCCAACTCATCAAATGTATTATCAGAGACAGTAGTAAATTTGGATTAGCCTTCATCTATTCCTCATCTATAGCCAGTTTCTGACCACAGAACAGCTCCTTGCAAAGTTCCTTTTTGATGGTGGGCCTAGCAGTGACAGTGCTGTGTTGATGGTCCACCACCCAAACTGGTCAACAACGTCCTGTGGTCAGAGAATGACCAATGAAAAATATTTCAGAGGGTGGCTGATAAATTGTGCATGAAAATTCATTCTCAAGCTAGATGGACTTCATGAAGTGCCCAGTCTCAGAAACACTTTATTTGATGCCTACCTACATATACATTTCATAACACATGAATAAGCAGTGAATAACATATTCATAATATTAATGAGGCACTACTTCATAGACATAATGCTTATGAACAGTTTATCCCATTACATGCAAGGCAAGGTGTTTAACTGACCTTCTGTAAGTTCAGTTATACATTCATACAAATCTCCACTTTTATTTAAAGAGACCTTATGTCATTTACTTCATCAAACACGTCACCTTGTGATTTCTGGCATAAGCTGCTCATAAATAATCAAGTATTGCTTTTATTTAATGATTATCTGTGTGCTATGGAGTTTCTATGAAGGTAGCCTTCAAAAAAGTGCAAAACATTTCTGGGTAGCCTTTTCCCTGAGCCCTGCTACATAACACCATCATAACCGTGCCAAAAATATACTGTCATATACTGTCATATGCTAATGTCATATGCTAATTTAATGCCAAGACTTCAAATATCTTATTATCTGTCTTGATAATTACCGGTAATGGTACTCAGTGTTACCCATTTTTGCATGTTTTATGTGCCACAAAATCACATATCAGTTTATCTGTACAGTACAAAATAACTCAAAATACGCAGCAGGCCACATCACTTCAAAACAGAACTTGACTGTAGTCGAAGCATGTGGAGTTTTAGAATAGGGAACAGTGACCGTATCGCGTAAAAGCTGCCAAACTGCCGTTCAGCTCACAAAGCAAAGTCACTCGCATTGTGTCAGTGCTGTTAAGCATTCAAAAAAAAAGTGAACCAAGAATGTCAACAGAACAAGAACAATACTTGTTTTCTTTATGCACACAATTCTGTGCGATGGCATGTACTCGGGGCAAAGGAACCTGATTTGGCAGCTTGAATGGACTTTTTATCCAGCAGATACACTGCTTGATACACTTTAAGATGGTGGGACTTTCCCAGAGAACAGTGCTCTGATCTGCTATCTTCTGGCCTCCAAACAATCTCCTCTATCTGTGGCGAATTTATATGTATATCCAGTGGAGTCAGCAGAGACCTGCAACTCTTTTCTCTCTCGCTCTCTCTGTGACTTCCCCTTCTTCTGGCCCTGACGTCAGTACCCCATTGAGATCAAAGGGATAAAAATGCTGCTCAAACGCACAGTTCATCAGAAATTTAAGCTCCCTTTGGCCGCACAGGGGAATTCATGAGTGAAAAAAAAAACAAAAAAAACTTAGAGCTTTTACTGTTTGCTGGCGCTACATGGTTGTGAATGAAAATATGAAAGTCCCATAGTGACAGAACGCATCAGACACAAGGATTCATTCAGACCTTTACTTCTTAAAGGTCTGAGCACGGGTAGGGTTCATTAAAATGCATTTGAATGACTGTTAATGCAGAGGGGAACACTGTGTAAATGTACAGTGCTTGGCCTTGTCATTATCGATGACGGTGGGTGTGTGATATTTACCGTATGTTTGTCTTTCTGCGCTCTTGCGGAGACAGGCTAGCGGGGTGGCGGTTTCCATGGTAACACCGACTCATCTCCCTGGGATGGGCCACCCCCAGCATGCACCCCCTGCCAGACCTGCGTACGCCCATGACATCACTTTGCAGGAGGTCCCCAACGGCCAAGAGCTCTGCCCCAACGGTAAGACTGGAATAGAGAAAGGGATGGATGGATGGGTGAAAAGACTAGAGATGAACTGTTTAAAGTGACAGTTTGATGAAAAATCTCAACTCAAATGCAGATGATCAGTCATGTCATGTTTGGTTATAGTTTTTCACTGCTGTTGTAGCTAACAAGAAATAGAAATGCATACTATGTTTAAACTGCATGTCTAATTTACTACACACTTACCTCAAGCCATGTTAGGTCATTAAATCATTTCAAATAAACGTGACCATGTGGTTTTTGACACTGTATGACACACAAATATTTATTAAAATGAATGGAAGTATGGAAACACAGGATGGTTTCTACAGCTAACATAAGAGTATGTCATAGAGTTTCAGAAATCACACATACACATCTTGTCGACATTATTTAACAACTCCACATAGTTTGAGACAAGTATGTAGTGATTTAGGTCTGTAGTTGTGTTCAGTGTCTTAAATCTTCCATTAGTTAGCTACATTAGCCTCATAGCTCCATTTCAGTGCTGCTCAAAGAGTGGTCTGCTGGCCAAAGTTGGTCCATGAGAACTTCTCTCATTGGGTGCATTCTTCTCCATGGACCAACATTTGCATTCTGACCATGTATGCAGTTTGCGAGATTCTAATTACAAGATAAAAGCTTCCAGTAATTAAATTAAAAGCATGGTCTGCAGGTCACTGTTAACTTATGATGATGTCAGGTTTGTCCCACCAAGGAGTTACACCGACCCCACCACCTCATGCAATGAGAGAAGAAACACACTTTATTACCATAAAGAACTTTATTATACTAAATTATATTTCTACCCGCAAATAACAAAGGGTGTTAGAAAAAGGTTTTCATGTGCTGCGGCAGAAGAGCCATTTTGTGTTCTCTAAGGAACATTTTAAAAGTCTTAAGTTCTTATAATTATGTAAAGAACCTTACATTGTCCAAGAAGCTTCATGTTATGTGAAGGTTTTTCAAACCTTTCTTCATACTCATTTGTAATAAACGGTTTGACAGGGAACCGAAGTAGTTAATCTGTGGCATTGCTCAAAGAACCCATGTTGCACTTTTTTTAAGAGTGCTCTTTCATTATTTGTATACTATTTTATCTTTCTGGCCCTTTTTGGCCTACCACGTATATTGCCAACAACCAAATGAATGGACACCCATGCTCCAGTGCAAAATTAAACGACTTGGCTGAGCAGCTATGTTTGAGGCAAGAGGGATATTGTTTAAAACATTCTAATTTTACCCAACTTTCACTGTAGATTTCACAAACCTTTACTTTGTCACTGAGGAACGAATGATTTAGTGGTGCTGACTGGTTGTATTACTCTTATCTTATTATTCTTTCTTTAGTTTTGGCCTCGGTATTGGCCCCTTTGGGCCATATAACATGTTTAAGTGGTTAATGTGCAATAAACTAGATCCTCAGTGTCCTTTGAACTGCTACATAGCTGAAGTCCATGTTCGCTATGAGGTCATTCTTGTCTTTATAAAGCATAGAGTAGTAGATTGTTCATGGCGAACAGAGGGCTTTGTGTGGGTGTATGAAACGAGTGCACGTACACAAGCTCACACACACACACACACACACACACACACACACACACACATGCACACACACACACACACACACACACACTCCCGCCTCTTGAGTAGGAGACAAGAAGGCATCTGGAAAAGGCATCGCTTTGGGGTCAATGTCCGCGCCGTCCCCCCAGAGAACACGGCTCTATCTGCCACATTTAGTGTGTGTGTCTGTGTTTGTGTGTGTGTGTGTGTGTGTGTGTGTGTGTGCAGTGAGATGATGAAGAGGGGTGGGGGGGGTGGCCACATGCCCAGCATTTTTCAGGCCATGACTTTTTTTTTCTGCTGTCGTTTATTTAAAACTGGAACATTCCTCCCAGTGCGTTTGCCTCCGTTTGACATCAGCCTCCCTGCTTTTCATGTTGATGTATGGCGGGGACGGTGACACATGCCATGTTGGCGTGTGTGTGTGTGTGTGTACGTGTGTGTGTGTGAGTATGTGTGTGCGTGGGGGGGTTGCATTCGGGCACCAGCTCTCCTCCGTCACCTCCCGGACGGGCCGCGGGGGCACGGGGGTGCAGCAGCGGCCGTCCCGTTCCCAAGCCTCGGGCCTCTGGGGCCCCCGCTCAGGGATGATGGGATTTGCTGATGTTTGTTGCTGGAGAAACACACACACATACACACACACACACACACACACACACACACACACACTCACACACACACACACTAGCGGCCTCTAGTCCTCCCAGCATATGGACACAAACAATATCAAGTGGAAAGAAAGAAATGACCGCTTGAACTTTCCTCTCCAAAGCGATGCGTGAGAGGACCCTGTTTTCCCTGAAGAGTTTAATGAGATAAGATTTCTGAAAGCCAACGTTTTCCAGCAAATCCAAACTGTACTGGACCCATTTATGACTGTCTTTTGAACATTCCCTCCAAATAATAGCTTATTAGGCTCATCAGTTGTACTCCTGGATGTTTGAAAGTTACCAATTTTTAATTTTTTGGTGTAAACAGAATATATTGTAAAATACTATTTACTCACTTTTCACAGTAGTCATTTTCTCCTATATTGGAGGTCCTTCAGTTGAAGTATGCATTATTTTCTTCAATAACACTGATGGAATATATGGTTCAGATGGAAACATGCGCAAACTGGAAGGAATCTGACTTTGTAGGCAATCAAAAATGAAAGTGCTTTATTTGCGGCAGTGATGAGTGATTTTTTTTTTTGTCTTGAAGACTGTAGTTTCCAATTTTATGTCAGCAAGGGTGTCTTTGCAGAAAGGTGTGAACTGCTTTCACAGCATGGGGTCCCCCACCCCCCCCACCCCGCCCCCACACTTCAGCTCTCATTGCTTACTAACAGCTCAACACATCGTTTAACACATAGAGAGCCAACAGTATCCAAGTTAATCTGATAACAGAGATAAGGGGATACTGAATTTGATTCTATTGATTAAAAAGATCCTATTGATTATATTATTAGGAGTCCGGCAGAAAGAGGCTAGCCTCCACTTTTGGAGAATTTGAGGTATCGTTTTTCCAGTTTTCAGACAACTAGACAAATGTACACAGTATATTTTATCTGCATTCATCCTTAGCAAGTCTTAAGATCCTATTTTCCCTGAAAAGTTCAATTAACTGTTTCTGAGAGTACATCAACCAGACTTTCTTCAACAAACACCAACAAATCTAACAAAACCAACAAAACATGTCTTTACATATTGTTGTTGTTTTATACTGTTGTGCTTGAGAGATACCATCGACCGGAATCAAATTCCTTGTATGTGTTCGCTCACATACTTGGCCAAAAAACGCGATTCTGATTCTGATTCTGAAATGGCAGACAAAGCCAACTTCTTCACTCTCTTTTTAACATTATCATATTTTTTTCTATGCAATCAAAGTTTCACAGACTACAGTTTTTGAGCTTTAGCCACCAAATTTTGCTCAAACCTTTATGGTCTGGAAGCATAGTTTTCACTGAGCAGACGTTTAATGAGATGTTTCCCAACATTTGGAATGCTGGAGTAATTTAATAACCTGCAACAGTTATGATGGAATTCTGGAAATGTACTTTTTAGTGGGCTGTATCCAACCATATAAAAGGCCTGTTTAAGCTTTTACACTCTGCATCCATCAATCTATACTAATGTAACAATGATCTACAGCTACATTTTTTACATAATAGTAGTTGCAGGATTTTTGTGTGCATTTAAGCATATCTAAAAACTATAAATATACCACACAGTTAAACGACCCACTAACGTCAACCAATGGTTAACCCAATTAAGTCATCAAAAACAGTCCGCAGCTAACTGCTTTAACTTTGAATGCTTTGTCTAGCCGGTTTGTGGACTTTCCCCTTCTAGTGTTTTCAGCGTTCATTCCAGTTCATTATATATAGTTCATTGGGCTTGGCAGACTTATTCCTGAATGGACAAAAGCACACCACCAGCCCTGAAACATTCACATTTGTTGAGCAAATCTGGGTACTCAGATACTTTCCTGTACTTTTGGAGAATTTGATTGTGCAGTTTCCAGCCCGTACATAGCACACTTTGTCTGCAGTCAGCTCTCTCACCTCGCTCAAACCTCGCCTCAAAAGGCATGGCACAGAGAGAAAGAAAAGGGCCCCACATCTTGCACACTTCTGGTTCTGTTGAACTTTCAAGGAGCTGACGAGGCGTGCCTTAGTAAAGCCAAAACCATTAAATGAATGGATGTAAGAAGCTATGTAAGACGGCAACCTCAAAACAGGTTCGCGTACTCTCGGCCAGACCACCAAAACCAGAGACCGTTGGGGCTGCTTCTGGAGCTGTTAGTCAAACTGAAACGGGACAACCTCGGCTGTCACAGTGCAACCACCAGGCCTACCCAGGGCAGTCACTCTTTCTGACTCGGCAACCAAGTTAACTCTCAGTTAAAGTGCAACCCTGAGCTGATAGTTCAAACGTAACAGGCTGTAAGGGAGTTTATGCAGAATTGCTGTTTTGGAGGTTTGCAGACAGGATGGCAGTTCATCTCTCTCATAACTACGGTACCCACTTAACATTAAAAGTATCGTAGTTACTAAATACTTATTCTGCAGTTGAAGGGATTAACCCTTATAAGACAAAAATCATTATTTTTACATAACTTTGCGTATGGGAAAGACCCTGGACTACCGCCTCTTAACAAAAGTTTTGCTGCCAGTTTATCTCCTGACGTGGGTTTCTCTTGGTGGCCTACATTGTTAACCTTAGGTTCAGTCAGTTAGAATACATAAAGCCCTAGTTTGATGTATCATGTTTATGCACATGGTTCAAGGGCCTAATGATCCTAAACAGCCTTCTTCTTACAAATGTCTTGTAAAATTGGCTGGTGGTGAGTAGGACTGTACAGTGCTGTGCAAAATTGAACAGAAGAGGAACACAAATACCAGCACTAGCAACTGGTTGGTGCATCCGAGCTGATATGCATAGCGATCGGATTTCGGTCTGACTAGCCAGAGATGCTTTTGACTACCAAGTGCAAATGCATGTGGTTAAAATCTTATCTGGCTACGGTCCAAAAACCAGTCACATGAAATTACCCTGCTGTAAACGGGGTTTTTCGTTTGCATATGAATTCATGCAAATCACACAAAAGTGATTTGATTAAGTTGTAATTAACTAGATTGATTGTTTTTATGCATTACTCCTACAACTTGGTTAAGCTAATGAGAGTAGAAAAAGCGAGAGACGAGTCGGGGAAACACAACACCCACAGTGAGTAATAGAAGTAAAGCTACAACTATATGCAAATAGACGGTGCCTGGAAAGTGAAACTAATGGGAAGGTTTTACCTAAGTGACCAAAAATGAATCAAAGAAAAAAAACTTACTGTATTTCATTGAAATGACACAAATGTTGAGTTACATCAAGGCGAGAAAACTGAGTGAAACCAACAAGCAAGTGGTTTTTGTTTTTTTTTAGTAAGCTTGCATCATTTTCCATAGAGTATGAGTATAGTGAGTTTCCTTACTACACGTTTGGGATAAAATAAGTCATCCGTCTTTTCTCCTTTTATGCGCTTTCCTTCATGATGCCCACAATGGAATATTTTGGAAAAATCTGAGAGAAATGTTGTTTCTGCTTTACTGTACTTTCCTACAATGAGACGCAGGTTCTCCTTGCAGAAAGAGGCATTTGGCCTTTGATGGAATTAGATCACTTCTTCCTTTTTCGCTTTTCCTTTGAACGCGCTCACGTGCGGGACAGGCTTTCATATTTCTGCTGGTAGGCTGACATGTGGCGCATAATTAATCAGTGCCACGTTTTCTGAGAAGGAGGCAAAATATTGTTTTTCCTCGCGTAATTAGAGGAGGCAGAGAGGCCCATGGCAGCTATAACAGCGCGGCCTGCTGGAAAAACGGCTGCCCTTTTGCTTTCCAGGTGTGTCGTGAGGTATACACTTGCACGCTCACTGTTCAGCAACATTATGTGTGTGTGTGGGTGTGTGTGTGTGTGTGTGTGTGTGGCTGTAAGGCTGATGGTTGCCCGCTGTTGCTGCAGGTGCAGGCAGTTAAACCAGATCATGGACTATAAAGTGCTCTACAGTTACATGCGAGAGCTGCCTGGGACACATGAAACGCTCCAGTTTGGTCTGCACACTGTCACACTTTTTCATTACGTTTCACCTCATCAGTAACAGTGAGAGTGTGTGGTGTGGGTGGGTGTAGAGGGGTGTTGGAGGGGTGGAAAGTGTATGTGCAGTTTCACTACACCACTTAGATTAGGTTAGGTGTGCCTCTCTTGTATCCACACTCGTTGTCTAGTTTCACTCTCCATATAAGTGCACTTTGCATCTTTACCACCTTCATCAGTGGTCAGGAACCCCCACAGGATCAGGTGTTTCTGAATGGTGGACCATTCGCAGCACCAACATGGTAGTGACATGTTGGTGTGTGTTGCATTTGGATCACATTTGGAATTTTTAAACACTGTGTCCCCGTACTGTCCACTTTAAAATAAGATAAGATTAGATAAGATAAGATAAGATAAGATAAGATAAGATAAGATAACCCTTTATTAGTCCCATGGGTGGGAAATCTGCATTGTTAAAGCAGCAAAGTGGACAGAACGAAAGAAGATAGCAGAAGCACCATAACCAATGGAACAAAAACTACACAATAAAACAATGTATTTGAATATATATGTGTGTGTGTGTGTTTGTGTGTGTGTGTGTAACTACACACACACACACACATACAGTATATACTGTATGCAGTAGGATGTGTTCAAACTTTTTAGGTTAAAACATTTTTTATGGTTTGATTGAGCAAGTGAGAATGCTGCCATGTAAACCCTGATGTGGACAGTAAAGGGACATAATGTTTAAAAATTGCAATTGGATCACAATTGGAATACACTGTGGCCCCTTACTGTCTACAGTTAGGGTGTGTTCAGACTTGGAAGGTTTGTATGGTTTAACTGAGCAAGTGAGAATGCCTCCATTTGAGCCCTGATGAGGACAAGAAGCCTGAGACCCCTGAGCAGGTTGGTCTTAATACACTTGGTTTGCTTTCTTGGTTCGTATGAGCACAAAATGGACCGGGGGGACAGAGTGAAGCGCCGTGTCTTCTCCACAGGCCTGCTTTAGTACATGAAAATGACACATCTCTGTCTCTGCTTTGACACATAGACATGTGTCACGATCTATTTATGGGCATCATTAATGGGTAGTTATAGAACAGATAGTTTTGATATTAAAAGTATGCTGAGGCCTGTTGAAGCCTTTATAAAACACTCTATACACACATTTGACCGTACATATAGTATTATTTTGTAATGCGACAATGTTTCTGCACTTAGTGAAAGCAGTAAGCCATTTGAGGATGGCTTAGAAAGAATTTGGCCCACTTTGTGTTGTGCAAAATCTATGGAATCCCAAGGTCTTACTGCCCGAAAATCATGTCCACAAACAGGACACAAGTACAACCAGTGATCCCAGACCTAACAGAGACAGCATGGTCCTGAAAATTTGCTAGACATGAATGTTGTCAAATATTCCATCATCAAATCTGCCCAATCAGTTGCGACTTTTTTAGCCACATGACTTTTATTTGCATGTTTTGGTTCCGTGTTAAACATGTCGGTGTGAACGCAGACCTAAAATGCAGCAGTGTATCTTTTCCTGCTTTGGTCCTGAATAGGGGAACTGAGGTATAAAGGCATCTTTAGAAAAAACTTGCATCAGACCTCATTCTGAAAATTCTGTCTCAGTCTATGAGAAGTGTGTTTCCGGGAGACAATAACGCCAGCAGATAGAGAGACTAAGTGGAGGCACAATTCTCAAAAACGTGCTGAAGGAATATTTACCATCAAAATAACACTATTTCATCTCTCAAGTGAGTGAGGCGATGCAGTGTATAACGTGCCCTGATGTGGCTGCAGAGTACACAGTCTGTGTTATTGTTCCACCAATTCTAATTTTAGCCAGGGTAGAATAACACCCCCGTTGAGTGCTTTGGTGGGGGGAACCTCGTTTATAAACATCTCTTCACCGCTTGAATTTTCATTTTCTCTCTTGTCTCAAGCTTGTTGGATTTCACAGCACCTTTTGAACCCAAATGTGCGGGGAATAGTCGGTTCTATGTGCAGTTTGAAGTCCTTTGAGAAGTTTGCAGTTCTACGTATTTGAGGCCCTTTAAACAGTTTATGGTCCTACGTGCAGCCTGAAGTCCTATACACAGATTGGGGCCCTATGTGGTTCTGTATACGTTAGTGGTCCTCTGTGAAGTTTGTGGTCTTTTGTGGAGTTTGTGGTTCTATGTGGTTCTGTGTGGTCCTAAGTGGAGTTTGTGGTTCTGTGTGGTCCTAAGTAGAGTTTGTGGCTCTACGTGGTCCTGTGTGGAGTTTGTGGTTCTAT
>JBBPCZ010000019.1:21445187-21455717 GCA_037974445.1 Brycinus macrolepidotus | reverse complement strand
GCGGTCTTGGGAATCAAACCCACGACTTCCTGATCGCAGGGCGAACGCCCTAACCACTAGGCTACCAGCTGCCCCACGTTAAAGCTACAAGCCTTTATTATCATTCACTTACCTTAAACCACTTCAAGTTGTTAAGTACTCTAAGGTAGTCTATGCGGCTGGCGCTGGCATCTGTAAAAATGGACAGCATTCAGACTGTTAGCTGCTACAGCTGGTTTGGATATGCTACATCCATTTATTTAAATGACACTTTAAATGAGTCTTACAGTGTCAGAAGCAACATGAGCAAGTTTGAAAACTTCACCTGGTTTGAGGGAAGAATGTGCCAAATTAGGCCATTAGCTGCAGTTTCTTGCTAGCAGGAGCAGTCTTAGCTCTAGAACAAAACTCAAACTAGCTTTGGAAACCGCTGAACATGTCTTGGTTGGCTGAGTTTGGAGAAATTTAGATTTTTTTTACTATGCCCGCATCATGCTGGACTCAGGTGTCCTTGCTGAACAAATGCACAGAGATGTGTGAGATCTTAGCGTGAGATCTAATATAGAACATCATCGAGACTTTCACATTTACCCCATAGGTATGACCAAGACTTGTGCACTGTAAATTCTTGTTTTGGCAAGAACACTACTTTTTTTTTCCCAACGTGGGAAAGTATTTGTGGCACCACCAAACCTCACATGTGGCTCCAATTTTGCAGTTGAAGATTTTGGGATCAGCCTCTCCACTGTATTAGCTTTCATTCCTTAAGTAGCGTTTAATTGGCGCCGTTCTTTTTATCTCTGTCTTGGATTAAAATAGAGAAGCAATTCGTTTCAATTTTCTTCCAATTACAGAAGAAAATGTCAAAAATAGATGCACGGCTATTGTATGAGGGTTTGTGAAATGGTTCTGGCTGGTTCTGGGGCCTTTCTAGTCTTCTGGTCCAGAGGCACTCTTAACAATATTCCCACATCAAACCTAGCAGAGTAGATCAGCTCCCAAACATCACACCTTCTGAAGCTGTGAGAGTTTGGCCTGCAGTGGCTGAACAAAGTCCACGATTTAAAATGTTAGGAAATGAACACTGAAAGTTGGGTTTTAAGTTTTAGGTTGATTTGTAGCTTAGCTTACCGTGCATTTTCTCTCTCTCTTTCTCTCTCTCTCTCTCTCTCTCTCTCTCTCTATCTCTCTCTCTCTCTCTCTCTCACAGGTAAACTGGGAGGCCAGGATTCGTTTGAAAGCACGGAAAGCTTTGAAAGTTGTGACCGTCTGACGCAGTCGTGGAGCAGCCAGTCGTCATTCAACAGCCTGCAGCGCGTGCCCTCCTACGACAGCTTCGACTCAGAGGACTACCCCACAGCCCTGCACGGCCACAAGCACAAGGGCACCTTCAAAGACTACGTCCGGGAGCGCTCGGACCTCAGCAAGGACAAGCCAGTCATCCCCGCCGCCGCCCTCGCCGGCTACACGGGTCAGTTTCCCCTCGAGCCCACTCAAATGCTCGCACTGCACCACTGTGTCGCGTCCCACTGAACAGGATCACTTTGTGGTGCATGAAAGTGCAGCAGATAGGTGAAGGTTTAAGCTCTTGTGAGGTGAAGGTTTACCAGTAACACCTGTCGTTAGACCTCCCCCTCTTCATAGACATGTTATTGTCCTTCCAGTTAGGGCCGGATAACTCGCTCATGATACAATTCAAAATATTTAATCAAGAATATTTCAGTAAAGAATACTTTAAGGAAAGTAATAAGCATGGCCTTTAGAGGTGTTGAGCATTTCTAACCTCTGGTTCCTGTCATCACTGCTGTGACAACTTCTGACTCTGCAAGTTTCTCAAACATCAAACCACTCTGAATGACATTCAGACTATTTACTAAAGCAGATCTGTTGAGAGATGGGTTGAATTACTTTAACACTATAAGCAGGTACTTCATATACGAATGCACAGTTGAAAAACAATTGCAGTTCTGCAATGAATTGCAGTATTTGCAGTTTCGTGATTAATCGTGGTATCGTCACAAACCACGAAACGTGCATATCTTTTCTAAAATCGCAAGGAAGCAAGGGATGAGGCAGTAAACTGAACACGCTCCACTCCAAAGCTACAAGAGACTGCACTTAGTAGGACACGACCATCTCTGGATCCGGAGGAGCAGCACCTTGCACCAGTTTCGTAACCGCAGTGACACCTTCAAATGGTTGCAAGCTCTACATTTTTTTTCCCTTAGCATTGTTGGCACTGTCACTTCTGTCAGTCTGCTTGTATGCGAGTCTGCTGTTTGCCCAACTAATTTGCAGCAACAAAGACAGACATGATTATCTCTCTGTCTCTCTCTCTCCCTCTCTCATGCACCTTACTCTCCGTCTCCTCATTTTTCATGTGCGCAGTCTTATCTGCGGCCCGCATCTCAACCCATTTCCCAGGTCGTCTTGGCAACAGAGGGCGCAGCACAAAATGATAGCGGCTCCGTGCACTTAACCTGAGAGTCTCTTTATCGCTCAATCTCTGGGAGGCTTTCTGAACCAAAAAAACACACAAAGACACGGCTTTTAAACCTACAAACGCGCCTGTCACAACACACGCGTCAGTGTTCTTGTTTTATTGCTATTTTGAGTGATATAAGTCATTTTTAGCCTTATGAGTCTTCCTCTAAATGAGAATGAGACAATGGCGTACAAAGCCACATTGCGTTTTTAAGGGGGTCAGAGAGAAGCTTCTTTGAGTTAAAGCACACGGGGGTTTACACTTTTAGTGTGGGATTAAACGCAGGTGGCAAGATTATACGATTTGCAAGTGCAAGGAATACTTCAGCGATGAAAATCCCATGGTGCTACTAAAAATGTCGCTAAATGTGTTAATTTTTGGATCACAGTGAGACTCATTAAGATGTAATTTATAAGCATCTTGTTTGGTTTCAAACACCCTGTGGAAATGCAGGCAATGGAGACAAATAGGAGCAAAACTACGATCATTAAAGAACTCTCTCATCAGCAGCCACTGGCTCTAATCTTAAATACACATTCTTAGCCAACCAAGAGAATACTTGCATCATTAGCCCCCATAAACGAAAGTCTTTATGTAATGACAAATATCTTAGTGTGTTTTTCTATGTATGAGAGAGAGAGAGAGAGACAGAGAAGGAATGAAAGAGAGAGAGAGGGCTGCAGACTAATAGGCATTTATGTAATGGTCTGAAATGGCTGTTTATAGCAGTGGAAGCTGCAGTGCTCGCTGGGCGCGCTCGGTCCTGGCGTGTGGAGATGAGGGGGTTGATAAGGCGAGGGAGCGATAAAAACAGCCTTTTGCCTGAGCTTTGAGGTATTTTTTTTTTCTCGTGTTTCACGTTTCCAAATCACAAAACAAGTACGATTGCACCGTGTCTTTGAAGAGAACGACATGACCACAGTACCGCAGCACAAAGTCATCAACACAGCCTGATTTTTTTTTCTCTTTCACATTCTCCTTTTCCATTTTAACTCTTAACGCTCCTGCCCACGTTCAAAAGGCTACTTTTAACCGTTAGCCTCGCTGATGGAACTGTTCCAGAGTCACTTGTAGAGCTAGCCTTTGGTTAAAAAACATGGGGGGGAAGTGTAGGTATGGTCCAGCTGAGTTTCTAGTATGTGCACCAGTCGTTGAGATTGGAGAGCTATTGCTGAATGCTAAAAGTAGAGAATTAGCCATCAATTATCAATCTTGAGAGGTAGAATCAGAGATGGGGTGCCACTCTATTAAGTCTGGCAACCGAAAACTCCCAATGAGTAACTTACAAACTTGAGCAGTCGTTCGGATAATGAAGCTCTAGCAAATTTCGAACATACGATGTATTTTTAGCAGAACGCAATCTCTCTCATCTGGAAGATGTTTCTTCTGAGAGCTGTTGACTGTCAAAGACTCTTTTCTCCACCCTGTGTCTCTCCTCGGTTCTGCTTGCTGGCTTTGAAGCAGGTGCGATGTGAAGTGTTGGTTCATCTTAATGCACAAACCGCAGAGATGAAAGGAGGCTTATTGAGCTGGGTGCAGAAGCAGAGTCCTCCTCCTCAGCCTACACGCTCTGAGCATGCTGCAGCACAGCCGTGGCACGAAAGAGCGGCTCGTTCCACCGGTCAACAAGGGCATAGGGCGAGCTTTCACTCAGGCTCCACAGAGGCATGAGAAGAAGAGTTGGCCTCAATTAAGTTCCGAAAGTAGCCAAGACGTATTTGCATTTAGTTCTGCGGCTAAATTCAAGACCTACAAATCTGCCGCTGACACCCGTTAGCATTTTGCATCATAAACTTGCCTCAAACCGGCATGAATTTGTTAAGCAATGCAAAATGCACTCACTCGTGTGGTTTGTGGTACTGTATGACAAACATAGACAAAAGTATGGAGAAAATTCAGGCTGCTGGCTTCAGGATAGCCACTAGTACCTCGGATACCCTGTTTACCTTATCAGATGAACAAAATCTAAAAATATTGTATCATCAGTGAAACACTGACAGTTTAATAATGATTTGTCTGAATGATTCATGAAAGAGATGCACTTTAGGCTTGAAAATTGCATTTAAAAGAAATGCTCTGCCGTATGGCCCCACTGCTGTAAAGACACAGACGTTGTTGAGAGAGTCGGAACAGTCGACCCCTCGCTGCAGTGGCCCATCGACGGCTGAGCTTTCTCACACCCACACACTTGCATTGCCATGTACGCACACACACGTGCATCACACACACGCGAAAGCCTTTACAGTAACACACTCCCTCTTAAACACTTAGCCCTCATATTTTTAGTCGGGGGGCGCACTGTCCATGATGTCAGACGAATGGAATTCACATTGAGAGTCAAAATCTTGACAAGCCACTGGTGTACAATGAGACATTGTGGATACTGGGGGCCTTGTGCCTTTCCAGGCCTTCTTGGTATTCCGTAGGGCATGGAACATTCATTGGACGTTACTGTACATAAAGGCACAATGCACATGCCTTGAAGACAGTGTTCAAAAGTTTACTAAGCTCAAACCATTCCTTATCATGCTGTGATCTCGGGTTTCACAATACGTGATGGCATCGCGTCCTTTTCTGCACTAATGTGGTGTCTTTGTATCTGCGTCTGCGTGTGCAGGTAGCGGACCCATCCAGCTGTGGCAGTTCCTGCTGGAGCTCCTCACGGACAAATCCTGCCAGTCCTTCATCAGCTGGACCGGAGACGGCTGGGAGTTCAAACTCTCCGACCCTGATGAGGTGAGAGGTCATGAGGCCAGTGCCCAGCGCTGTCCTCGTGAAGGATAGATGGGGTCCGACTGCAGAAAAAGACTCCCACCCATGCTGACAATGGAGCTTTTGTTTGCTTAAAGATCCAGACACAGATTAGATGCTCTAGACAAAATCAGGGCTTTCAGTGAAGACCATTACCCCTACAATTTAGGATGAAACTAGACGACTTCATATTTAGAGGGTTGCATATGAACCCAGTCAAAATGTGTTAATGGGTTCATAAGCAGTGCGAGGGGTAAAAAATATCCATTTGCCCAAATAATCACTCAGTTGGCATATTTACACTGTCAGGACAATTAATGAAACTGTAACTGAACAGGAGAAGGAAAAAAATCTTCTATATTTTAAAAGGGAGCTAATGGAATATTTTTATCCAAGCAATTTTGGACCGTTGGTCCCGTCTTGGGAAAGGGAACAGGTATGTTCAAAAGTATGTTAAAATATAAAGTACACATTTTTGACCCTGACAGCGATAATATGCTTGAATTTACCTGGTAAACAGATGAAACAGAGTCTTTTCTTACACACCTTGGACATTGTATGCTAGGCAGTGTTTTGGAGGCATCGTGATGTCATTTTAGAATCAGAATCACTCGGACATGCATAGGTGAATAAATAACGGAAATTGTAAATATCCTCAAAGAATGTAAACTTTGTTCATTTACTTATCGTGCACGTCTATGTATTCGTGTTATTAACACCGTATTTCTGTCCCGCAGGTGGCCCGAAGATGGGGAAAGCGAAAGAACAAGCCCAAGATGAACTACGAGAAGCTGAGCCGCGGCCTGCGCTACTATTACGACAAAAACATCATCCACAAGACGTCCGGCAAGCGCTACGTGTACCGCTTTGTGTGCGACCTGAAAAGCCTGCTGGGCTACACTCCCGAGGAGCTGCACGCGATGCTGGACGTCAAGCCCGACACAGACGAGTGAAGAAACAAAACAAAATACAAACAACAACCAGAGCGGGCAGAACCAGAAGGCACGAGAGACTTCCTCAATCACCCTGATAACCGTGGGTGTCCACTTTGGGTCCAGTCACATCCTGTCTTAATACCTAGTTGTGGTGCAGGTTTTTTTTTTTTTTTTTTGTATTTGAGCTCATGACTGCAGCCGCCGCAAAATGCTTTTTGGAAGCATTCCGAAAAAGAAAAAACAAACAAAAAAAAAACTTTTACCAAAGTTCCTTAAGTCCGTAGTGGGAATGTGTAACATATCCATATGCAGCTCAGAGCAGGAGTTTCGAGTAGAGCCGCTGTTTTCTGACCCAGCAGCACCAACAGCGAAATGCTAGAGAGGGGGAGGGGACCGGGAAACGGATGAAGGACTCTTTCCTTTAACGGACCTTGTGAAAAATGAACGGAAAGTTCCTGTTATTAATTAATGTTGCCAAAATTGGAGAGAAAAAGGAACGTCACAGAAATATTTACTATTAAGTTACTCACTGTCACTGTCCCTCCTCTGTCGGGGCAGAGTTCTCAGATGGACCGCAAGAATTAAAAAAAAAAAAAAAAAAAAGAAGCATTTTATTTTTTTATTTCTTTTTTTTTCCGATACATGTTTGTGCCAGTATTATTTCTTGAGTTTTATGTCTCATATGTGTAAGATGAAGGGTTAATAATGTCAAGTCAACTGAAATACCACCCCCACCCAACACCCATCTTACTTTGTCATAGTCAAAGATGGTTATTTTCTCTCTTTGCACAGAACTCCCAACTGAAAATCTCTCAAGATCTCAACGATACTGTTTTTCTCTTCTTGTTTTTTTTTTTTTTCTCAACTCATTCAGTTCAGTTAGAAGAAGGGCTGCTTCGCACTCAAACCGAGAATGGGTGACAGACACAACCGAAAGTAGCCGTTTTCTGCTCAACGGTGGCAGGCTGCAGACGCACCCGCCTTCGGTTTATGAGCAGAAGCGTTTCGGTTTTAACCGAGCGCGACACAGGCAGCTGTCGAGCACTGCCCACCTCACAGCTCTTTTTTTTTTATTTCTTATGTTTGGACAAAGGACTTAAGTCATCTCTTGCCTTAGTTTAAGTCTGTTGTGACGCTTCCGTCTCTTACTTTCGTGTCTTTTCTGTAAGACTTAGAATTGTAAATGTCATAAGAGCATGTCTGTGATCTGACTGTCGATCACCAGGCGAGTGAGGAGAACACGTGTCTAGCACGTCGGAAAGTCGTGAAACTCGGGGATCGTCCTGCAATTTTTTCGTAGGTGGAGGCTGAATGCTAAACGATATCCGCTTTCATTTGCGTTCAAGACTGGTCGCCATTTGTAGGACGGTAACTATTAAGCTTTTGCCTGGCTTAGCCTTAGCGAGAAGCAGGAGAGACTGAGCGCTGAAACTGTTTGTACGATATAGTTTGGGGGACTGTATGAACAGGAGAAGGTTTGGGTTGAATGTTCTGAGGTGAATTTGAGTGAATCATCTCCAAGGTGGCTCAAGAAAGTAGGGACGTAATGAGTGGACAACGTGATAATCGTTGTATCACGTCAAAGAAAGTAACGGATGGTCTCATTTCTGTTGTGTTAGCTTCAGATGCAAGTGGTTTACTCATTTAGCATTAGTGAGGAGCTTAAGCAGATAATGTGTAAGAGCTGAAGACTGAAGGACAGTGACAGTTCAGTTGTTGGTCGTCTTTTTAACACGGTAATGGTATGAAGCAGAAGCAGTCTGGTCCGTGTCGCCAGGTTTTGTTTTTCAGTCACGGGTCAGGTTCCTGTGTGGGAAGAGCTTAGCTCATGGGGGCCTTGTGGGAAAAGCCAAACTTGATAAGTATCATCTAGGAAAAGAAGGAAAAAAAAAACAAATGTTATTGTTTACAGCGGTGGAACGCTTTCGGAACTGTCTATTTGTACAGATCGCGTTTCATAACTCTTTATTTAAAGGCCTAGATTGAACAAATAAGCCACGGTCAAAGCAGTAACAACACCAACTCATGTGAGGTCCCGGCGCGAGAACGCTCCCGAGCTGCCGGTGGATAGAAGGAACATCCATTAGCTTCATCTTTTTCGTCTGTTAGCTGTTAACCGAACAGAATCTTCCAGGAGTGATAACGGATCTTGAGAGCGAAGGAGAAGAACATGAAGACGTTGGTTTCATGACGGTTGCTCCACCTGGAAGAGTAACGAATCCATTCACATTCACTTTCCTTGAATTGTCCTCCATAACATCAGAAAACGTCCTTTTCTTTTTCCAGCCTTGGGCAAAGAACCTTAAATATCATCTTAAATATCAAGCCTCACCTCTGTTACACGAACCAGCGACGGACGTGTGTATCGAGAGCTACTGTTCTGATTCATCTTGATGAGGGCATATCACGAAACCATTAACGAGGAAACCTTGTTTTCTTACCAGTTCTTCTTCATCTTTTTTTTTTGTACAATTTACAGTGTTTCAGTAATTTTTTTTTGTTTGTTTTATTGTTAAATGAGAATTTTAATGTATTTAGTTCACAAACATTTGAATATTTTTCAATAATTTATATTTTATAAACTTTGAAATATGAGATGCAGACAGCTGGTGCTTTCATGGGAAAAATTGAGGTAGCACAGGACCAAATGTAGCGAGTTTTCTCTTTTTTTTTTTTTCTTTTTTTTTTTATACAGAACAACAAAAAAAAAGTTGATATAAAATTTAAAGACCTGTCTGCTTATACAGTTATATAAAGAAAAGGCTGATGCTGGGCCATCATTAAGTTCTGCTGGAGAGTTTTATAAATGGTAGCTTCTATTTCTTATTGTACTTAAAATTGTTACGTTATAAAAATGTACGTGAAAATGTACGTGTGTGGTTGTCTTTTATTTCTTTCTGTAGATTCAGCTTGTAGAGTTGTGCCCACACATGAGCCTCCAAAGCAGAGAGATAACAAAGTACACACACACACACACACACACACACATGCATGTGAGTGCAAACGCACGTACACAACAGCGAGCACCAATGCACATAAACGCAAAGGCGCGCAAACAGCTCGGATTTTGCTTACACATGCAGTTGTCACCTTTGCGTGCATGGCTCTGCAGAGTCTGTGGTTGAGTTTATTATGAACCATAGTTTAAATGCGACACTGGTGTCTTTCATTGCTGATCATCACCCACAAGACAGCATGCCAGCTATATTTAGTTGTAAAATAGTGGAAATAGCATTTCTGTCTCTAAATGTTGTCTCTGTTGAGGGTTCACGGTCAGCTTCAGCCAAAAACTCTTTAGTTATCAGCTTCTGACACTCTGAGTCCCTGCAGGCCTTTGGGGTGGCTTTCATTGAGGAGAACTCATACTCTTGGACTTAGCTCAACTCTAAAACCCCAGATTCCAAACCTGGAAATCCAAATGCCACACCTAAAAGGGATTTCCGATGACTTTCCAAGCATTCTTCATCATTAAATTCATTTGGACGTTTTTGACGTGGGATGGTCCATTGTAGAGAAACATCGACTTGGGACCTCTTTACAGTGGTGGTGAATGGAACCAGGTGTCTGCGAATATAGCCGTTTTATTTACTACCCAAACCCACCAGTCAACCCATATGTCTTCTGAGTTTTTATGTGGAATGTTGATGATGGTAATAAAGTCATAAATGTCATTAAAAAAAGTCATAAATATCAGCCACTATTTTGCCTCCCGACGCCCTGCATGTACCTCTCCGCCATGAATGGATATTAAAAAATAGGCTTTAAGCCAAAACCTTAAAACCTACCATAAAACAACATCTTCTGCATCAGGCAACATATATGTATCATAAAATAGCTTTTAAAAGCATTAAACTCTTCAGACGTCTGGTTCCATTCATCACATCACATCTGTGAAGAATTCTGATTCAGTGTGTTTCTCTAGAGTGTCACATCAAACCACCCTGAGTGCTTTGATTTATGTCTTCAATTAGAAAGAAATTGGGAAAAATATCCCAAAAAAAATGAATTTTCCCTTTATGTAAAAAGAAAGATACCAGGAAAGCTGAAGACTGAAATTTAGAAAAGTATCAAAAAGAAATCAGGCCCACTGTATCATAAAACTCATGAAAGTGTTTTCTCGTTAAAGAGGCAAAACTAAATAAAAACAAAAAAAATCTAAAACAATCACAACATCATGTCTTTCAGCCAGATCGAATACACTATCTGGTCAAAAGTTTTGGGACGCCTAACCATTACACCAACAGGGACAGTAATGATACTGCATTCAAATCCATTGACTTTAATATGGAGTTGGTCCCCCTTAGCAGCTATAACAGCTTCCACTCTTCTCTGAAGGCTTTCCACAAGATTTTGGAGTTTCTGTGGGAATTTGTGTCCATT
>JBBPCZ010000019.1:21398073-21411405 GCA_037974445.1 Brycinus macrolepidotus | reverse complement strand
GAGATTTGTTTTCTTTGAATTATTCAAGTTCTGTAAACACTGCATCATTTCTCTTATTTTGATGTTTTGTCATTTCCATTAGAATTATGCTTTAAAGAACAATATTTTTATCTGGAAATGAGGAGAAATATTGTCAGCGGTTCATTATTTTATTTATTTTTTTTATTTTGACACTGTCCCCATACCAAACTCCACCTCCTGATCATCTCTATCACCTGTGTTTAGTTAGTAGCTCCTTCTTCCACCTGTGTCTACTTACTTCTCTCTTCTTTGTGCTGTTGTTTTATCTGTTTTATGTTTTTCCTGCCTGTCTTTGTTTGTTTGTTTGTTTCTGTCTTTCTTTCTTTCCATCATATGTATCATCCTGTTAAATTCTGGATCCTTCATTCGGCAGATTACTGTGGTTTCACAGCCACTATTTCCCTCCTAGTTGATATTGCAGTCATGTGGTAGATATCAGTAATCCGCCCCTGCAGCCTTTCTGAAAAGTCTTAAAGTGGAACGACTCTCGCGTGGCTGGTTTTAATGCGTTCTCAGTGGTGTTCCCCAGCCCGGCCATGAGAACCGCACACCGGCCGCTTAACTCGGCCCGATCAGCCGGGCCAGTGTGTGTGAGGATATTGATGTGGGGTTCAGCTGAAGTTGAACAGTGTGTGTGTGTGTGTGTGTGTGTGTGTGTGTGTGTTTCACCTCTGGGGTGAACCAAGCTCCAGGCCCAAGCTAGCATGGTGTCCTGCTGGGTGACTTCCTGTTGGAGGGTCTTTGCGTGGCCAAAACTTGATCCCTCATTCCAAAAATAAAAATGGCCACTGCGGGGGCTTCCACTGCTGGGAGAACACCGAGGTAGCCGAACTGCGTAGTTCCTTCCTGCCAGCACCAAATGCCCTCCTGCGATGATGCACCTGGAATTCATCGTAATGAACTGTAATACTAAATTAGAACGGTTCCTTTCAAAATGCATGGCCAGATTACAGATTACCTGTAGAACACTGACGTCATCTCTGGGATTCTCAGGGAGCTGTTTTAATGTACAGTTATGGGCAAACGTTCACACATTCTGTATTTTATGTTTTGCTTCTCCTTTCCAATATGTAAAACTAAATTAATAAAAATTGTGAATAGGAATTGGCAGACAAAGATATCATTTTTAAGTTTATTTCTCATGTTAGCTGTTAAGTGTTTTCTTTGAGAAAATTAACACAATATATAATTTCACCAAGGGCGTACAAACTTTTGCGTGGGACTGGATCTTTTGTTACTCTTTATCTCGTCAATGTTGCAATGAAACCTCAAGATTTCAAAAAGTTAGTTTGCATTGCCTCTATTGGCCAATTCATCATTTAATGTTTGTACAATGTAAAGGGCAACAGGTGCTTTCAAACAAGGTAAATACGGAAAAATAAATATAAATATAAAAGAGCTTTACAGGAGAAATGATTTATATAAAGCTAGTTACAGACAAAAAGTCACTAAACATAAATAAATACACAAGAAATAGAAGATTGAATAAAACATTTAAAAAATGTAAACAAAGGTTTTCTTAAAGAGAAGAGTCTTTCACGATTTTTTTAGAGTCAGTTGAGCTAGCTGCATGCAACAAAGGAGGAAGATCGTTCCATAACTTCAAGGTTCAAGGTTACTTGTCAGCAGCTGTGAACACATATGTAGTGTGATGAGACGTTTCTCCACGGACCATGGTGCAACATACAACACCATTCAACATTCAACAGAGTGCAAGTTACAACACAAACAACACAATAAATAGACACCACAACAATGTAAAGTAGTGTAATGTAACAGTACAGTGTGAACGGGATGTAAACCTTCCAGAGGGACTGGTGTTGCACCATAAGTGTGATTATTATTGCACAGGTGGCAGTTACAACATAGAACAAAGTGCAAGGGATCAAGGAACAATACAGTAATAGACAATATATCAGTATAACTGTAGTGTGGATGAGAATGTAAACCTGAGACAATACAGTAGTGTAACAGTAAAATGGGAAAGAGATGTAAACCTTCCAGAATGAAAAATATTGCACCATGCATATATTATTGTATATTTTTGCACAGGAGACAGATAGCAGCATAGAACCACACTGAGAGAATGTAAATTATAGCTGTGCCTGTAGTGTCAGTAAACAGTAAACAGAGGTAAAGTAAAGAGCAGGTGCTGCTGAAGGTCCAGAGTGGTATATGAGAAGTATGTAAAGTATAAAGTGAGGGAATTCACTGGAATGTACTGGTTAACCAGGAACTAGACATTTGTGTGCATTTAGAGTTCTGATGGCCCGCGGTATGAAACTGTTGCACCGTTACTTTGGGGCAACAGACTGGAAGGTGTGATCACTGTGGGTCTTTAGTCTAGTACGAGGAATGATTTTGATCCAGAGATCTAAGAGATCAGCTGAGCGTGTACTTATGTAGGAGATCTGAGAAGTTTTATTGGGCTTGTCTGTTCGATGCCCTATAAGTAAGTAGTGGAGCAGGTTAAGAGCGTAGCTGCTGCAGGTTGGATTGCTTGAAGGTGTGAAAAAGAGGATTCGTTCAGGCCTATAAACAAATCCCAGCCGTGAAGAGACTCAGGCATGAATAATCATCTCCAATCCCGCTGCCCAAGACTATATTTTAGTCTTCTGAGTACGTTGCTGTACTTTTCAATGAGTATCTAGTGTTTCTAGCCATTTTCTTTTGTAAATGAGAATTTTTCCACATATCAATTATACTTTGCTTCCCCAGCACAACATTTGGCCTTAAACAGAATTCTTTTGACCGATACAAAATGAATAATCCCTCTACTTGCACTATAGTAGTTGATTATAGTGAAAAGAAAAGCAGGCAATGTTTATCTATCATAAGAAACCCAGGTCTCAACACCAAAGTGTCCTTACTTGGGTTGCAGTAATAATTTCACTAATATTAAATGTGAAAATGTGGTTTTAACCTGTTTTACTCTCCATATATTAAAATGGACAATCATGAGCATGATTAGGATGAAGCATGTTACTGAAAATACCGAAGAAACCGGGCAGTCCATGGGTGTCAGTAGCCTCATTAGTCCAGATGTGGTCTCGTAATGCGAATACACATCTGGGGACAATTTGTTAAACTTTTGATGCTGGATTGAAGCAAAAGCTGCTAGAAACAAGTGATCTTTTACAGGCAGGAGTACAATCGTTATTACAAGCAAAACAATGCTGTCATTAGTAACAGAATGGCTTTTATCTATATTTTATTGGATGGGTTCCTGCATGCTTGATTTCAGCCAATTCACGTTACATCCATGAGTTACTGATAGACTTGATGTCTGCTGGACAGTTCTCCATCACCCTTCTTAGAGCTGTTCACAAGGTTCTGAGTTGAAACTTCACACTCAATTTGTTCCTTCTTAATAAGTCTATGTCCCCACCAACATTTAACTCAAAATTTCTCATTGATGTCTTCTTGAGAGATAACATCTGGCCCCATGACATGAGAGTATCATCAAGAATAAAGTTTCCAAAAAAATGTTCTTGCCAGTGATGCCATTGCAGGTCCTCTTTTGGTTACTTAAGGAACCCTTCAGTAGAATGTTCTTCAAAGAAATGAGGACTGTAAATGAGACACGTAAGTGTAAGGAAACCTGAATAATACAAAGGTTCTTTACCAATTCAAAGTTTTTTTAGACGAAGTGAATGCACCATCAAAAGCTTAGTCCTGCTATGTGATATCAGACTGTGTGATCTCATTTCTTGTCTTGTTTTATCAACTGAGCATATCACAACATGACTAAGACCACTAAGGCCACTAAAGAGTAAGTCTGGGGATCCACCCTTTCAATCTCTCCCACTTTGATGGAGCAGAATCAAAAGATTAAAAGATGGTGACTGTGGCTTCATGGCTGCAGTGGAGAAAGAAAGGGGTTGTGAGGGAGGGTGTGGTAAACTCAGCGTTTGAACGATTAGCCGTAAATGATAGCAGGTCCCAGTCTGAGGCCTGTAATAGGTTGGGAGTATCTCGCCAGGCCTAAAGCAGCTGAGAGACAGGGAGGCGTATTTGTGCAGGTTTTGTCAGTGTTGTTTCAGGGCCGTGGAGCGACACAGATTAGGGATGTCCTGTGGGGTCACTGGCGAGTCACTGGAGAGACTGGGCCGGCAGTCTTTTCCCATGGCTTGGAAACCGCAAAGCAGAGATTACAAGGAGAGGGAGACAAGAAACTGGGAGACGGAGTGATAGAGCCACAGTCACAGAATTTTTGGTGAAAATGACGTGACCAAGACAGAACTGGAAATTTGGCAACAAAAAAAATATATATATTTTGCTATTCTGTTGCAGTTAGGAGTCTGCTATTCTGCTGGGAGTTTATCAGCAACTAGCTAATGACCATAAACATAAAAAAAAAAAAAAAAAAAAAAAAAGTTTGAAGATTATGTACCATGTTGCCTCTTCTTTACATATTAATTCAAAGTTGTGTTAGGAAGAAATATTTAGGATTATCTATTTTAGATCTTCAGTGCTGGTATATGAGGGACTGCCCTTTGATTTGAGAGGTCAATGCAACCAAAAAGTTGTTGGTTGATTCTGCAAATTTGCACGTCAGAGTTCACCAAACTCAAAGCAGTTTTCCATGCAAAACGCTGGATTGCAGCACTTTAACTCTGTGTGATGAAGGTAATTTCACGTAGCTAGCCTGACTAGGCCTTTGGAGAACAACAATAATGAGAGACAGAGAGAGAGAGAGAGAGAGAGAGAGAAAGTGAAAATGATGTGGGAGGTAGAGCGCGTGCTGCGAATGGATAGTCTTACACCATTGGCGTAAAAGAGTTTAATAATGAAATAAATCTGCCCACAGGCCTGTGTGTAATATTGGTGCTGGCTGTATTTTCCACATGCCTCTGCACTTCTCTGTGTCGTGGTGAACACAGCTCCCTCAGTCTAGAGACAGCGATGGTGTGGCTGCAGGTATGTGTGAATAAACTCCTTAAATCTTAAATGGGGCTTTGTGAAAAGAAAAGGAAAAAAAAAAAACCCACCTCGTCTGAGATCCACCATGTCAGTGGGTCAAAGCAGCAATCTGGATTCTGGATTCACATTCTAATAAACTGACAACACCAGCGATCTTCTACTGCCCCTGGTCTATGTAGGACAGGGTTCAAAACTTTTGTTCGGCATGAATCACAATGAATCATTAAACTGACCTTTAAGGCACAGGGACCAGAAAACTGATGCTTTTTCGAGAGCGAGCTCTTCTCACCCAGGGACTTTTCTTTTAATCTTTCAACGTCAGAGCGTCATAATTTTACATGATACATAATGAATGCTTCCACATAGCATCACTCCATAAATGTTATTTTCCAGCTAAAGGAACTTAACTTGGTCACTTTGGACCTTTTCTTTTAGTCTATGATACCATTTGGTCCATTCTGGCATTGTGTAAACAGTAGCTAGCACTTTCAAATTATACAAAACAAAATGAGAACTTCAAAAACTGAGATACTGATACAGATATGGAGGTGTCAGCATGCCCCTTTTTACCTCACATTGCTGTCAAGGCTTGTGGTTTAGTTGTGAGGCTGACATTTGATGTAATTGCTGAAGTCTCTCGCTATGAATGTATATCCCACATGTTAGGAGCTACAGTGACAGTCTCTCATCTACATTCACCGGCCACTTTATCAGAAACCCCTACCCTTCTGTTACAGGTTCACTAGTACAGTTGACCCTTTAGGTAGCTGTTCCTCATAAAGTGATTGTGAGTAGAAGGTAAAGGTAAACAGTTCTGAACTAGATGCATTTCCGTGAGAAAGTATGATTGTGTGGTTGCTATAAAACCAATGTTTGGAGACACCCACACATTGGTTTAACGTGCCAAAAAAAGTTTGTGTTAAAAACAAATGCTTGCAATGTGGATTTGAACCGATGCTCTTCTGATTCTCTTCAGTCAGTTGCCGGCACTCTACCACTGAACCACTGAGGGGGCATGAACTTGTTGTTTTTTACCAAACCATTTATGGTTAAGGATGGCTGAACACACAGTCGCATTCACGGGCTGATTATTTTAAATTAAACCCCAACAGTGACACACATGTTTTTTTTAGTAACTGACCTGAGCTTTAGTGTCTTGAAGTCTGTTTATGAGTCTCCTGTTTATTTTGTTTCTCTGCGTTTATGTTTCACCGTTTTTGTCCCTTTCCGGCTACCTAAGCTGCGATGTCACAGACTCTCTCTCTGACACATATTTCGAAGTCAATTTGACCGTCCGCTCTCTCTCCTCAAGTTTTTAAATGGTCAATACTCAGCCTCTGATGAACCGATCAAAAATCCGAATACACGCCCATTGCAACGGATATTAACGGATGCTTTGGAATTGGAAGCAGCGCCTTTTTTGGCTATATATCAATATAAAAAGAATAATAAAAATAAAGCTTAAGAAGAACAATAGTGTGATTGCATAACGTGGCTGATAAGTGAAAGTGTAAATGGACTGTCCTGAAGTCTTAACTTCCTGAGTGCAAGGTCTCAGCCCAGGTTGCGCAGCTTTGCAGCCTGTTCAGTGCTCTAGTTTCCTGAATCTGCAGTGAAAAAATGCACACAGACCACTTTCATTGAAGCACCCACAGAAGCACCTTCTGTCAAGACGAGTCTGGCTCCTCACTAGGCTCTACCCAGCCTTATCCTCCATGCTTTTGTTGCTTGGGCCTACCAATCTTCCCACTTGACAGTTTTTGTTTTTCCACCCATTTTTGGGACCACTTGGTTGAATGACCCCTCGCGAATCCATGAGCCTTTCAATCCTGGGCTGAGAGCATGACTGTGAATCCCGAGGTCACTGGTTCAAGACCCAGTCTCCACGGTTCTTCTGAGTTGGGCAGTCACAGTTTCTCAGGTTTGCACTTGAGTCCTCCTTTTCCTGTGTGGCCATTTTGGTAGCTTCCACACCCGCTAGCCGGCCGCTACGTAACCCCGAGAGGGAAAAGTGACTGTGCTGTTTTGCAAAGTCGGTGTATTCTACCACCCTTATTTTCCAAAGATTCAAAGTCAAGTTTTATAACAAACTACAAGACTAGCATCTGACCACTCAGGCTGTTTGTCCCTACCTACGCAGAACATAAATAGAACAAAATTTCAATACAAATAACTGGAAGAGCGAAGGCTATCATAAACAGATCAAGAGTTGCCATGATGGAATGTAAATATTAAGATGCCAAGCTGGAGTTCATGAACTCCCCAGCCCCCGGCGTAAAAGCTCTTTGTCCGAAGCCTCGTGGGACCGGAACAGGGGAGAGTGAAGGAGTGAAGGGCTCAGGCAAAAAGGGCAGCCATGGAGGAAGGAAAAGGGAGGAGGCTGACCGGGTGTCTTGTCCTTGAGCTGTCTCTTTTGTCTCTTTCCCTCACGGTGGAGATTTGTCAATAGAGACAGGTACAATATTAGTGTTTGGCTGCAGCACAGACAGTACCGCTGTTTAAAATGTCTCACATCTCAGCAAAGATGGGGAGACGACTCGAGGCAAGACACTCCAGGCAGAAATGACGATTTAGGTCCCGCCAACCATGTTTGAGATTATTAGATAACTTGCTGCTTTCTCTAAAACTGTAATGAAGAAAAAGTTCATCTGATTGCATTTTCCACATTTAGAAACCTCACTGAAGGTTAGGTCCACCCACATTTGGCACAATCAGGTCATAAACTATTGAAAAACTGGTTTTCTGTAGAATCAAAATATCCACACATTTCTTTTGTACCATATTACCATATTCACTGGTAATATTACACCTTAAGAACTGTAATCTTGGTGGTCATTATAACTGAAGCCATCATCTATACTTGATCTAATCTGCTTGCTTTTGGGTTACTTGCATCTTATTTCTGTTTTAAATGGTTTATTTTGATTAAAATCAAAGATCTGATTTCATAAAGGTCAAACCTTCTGAAAGCACGGCTCTATCCCCACCCCCTTCCTTCTGGCACCTCATATCCCACACATAACTATGGTCTACTGGCATAGTGACGCAGCTACTCTCTCAAAAATACCTGTATTAAAAAGAGTTATTAGAGAAACCATTAAAGGAATATTAGAAGAACACTGATTCAGTTCCCTAAAGAATCTCGTAGTGGATGTTTAAAACTGAAGGACCTTGTTAAAGTTTTACGAACTTTCATATAACATAAAGAATACAAGTATTCATTGTACAAATATTACAAGACTTTGGTGCTCAGATAACATTAAACCTGCCACTATCGCAGCAACTGAACATGGATTGTCACCATCAGTAGGCCATCAGAACCCAATGTAGACATTCCTAAGAACTCTTTGTGTGGTGTGTAGGAAAACATGGACAGGTCACCATATGCTGACCATAAGTAAAGCAAATAAAAGGGGCACGGTGTCCATGACCCAGGTTTTTACTGCCCGCCACATAACGGATCACCTTTCACCTGCTGAAGCTCTGTCTGGCCTGTTAGCCTCCCAGTGACTTTCAAAACTGCTAAGTAAACAACTGCTTAACATAAAGAGGCACGTTTAAACGAAACAGATCACCTGAGATATTTTTTGCCTTTTTGACAACGAGGAACATCGAGTCATGTGGGGAATTTCAAGGCCATGTTTCGCTCCTCAAATTAGGCTGTGTTCTAATGTGACAAAAGGCTTTCTTCTCTTTGGAGAGGACTGGAACGTACCAAAAAGTGCCTGGCAGCCGCTCAAAAATGCATGAAGATGAAGGAGCGAGAGCAAGTGCGGTTTGGCCTCGCCACACAGCGCTCTCATGTTCACAGAATCGTGCAGGGCTGCATGGAAGACACAAAGGAAAAGTGCAAAGTGTTTGGGTTCATGGCTTATTTACTGCCCAGAGGTTGACTGGAAATTCACTCAAAGGCTGGATCGCTTTCGTGGCTCGCTATTGCCTCCTAGCAGACGAATCTTGTCACTGCAAGCTGGCCTGTCCTGGATAGCAGACACTGGCCAGGTTTTAAGTGGATATAGTGATGACAAACTAATTTTTTAACACTAAGGACAAACCATAAGTATATATTCCAATGAAATACACGTTTTTCACAACTATGGTGTGAAAGATTGTTACGTAATGAAAAGAAGCTGAACTGTGAACGCATTCGAACGGCATAAAAGCGAACCAGAACTGTCCAAAGCCACAAATATTTGTATTTTAATTTCAGCACTACACTTGGCAAACGTGGCTAGCTAATGGTCCTGAATTCCAGCAGTTTTTTTCCTCCCTTTTCTGTCGCTCCAGGTCTTGTTTCTCCAGGCTGGCTGGTCGCTTTCCACGGGCACAAGTGCAGACGCTGCACTTCTGGGGTACAATGTGTCTTTCATTTGGCCCGCTACTTCCAAACTCGGTGCACATGTGGCCCAAGTATGCAGCCGACGGCTCCAATACAAACACACACGGCTCCCCCAACTGTCTGCTGCGGGGTGAGCACACTGCAGCCTCTCTCTTTCTCTCTCTTTCTCTCCCTTTCTTCACTCTCCGTCTTTTTCTTTCTGCCCCTGGCCATTCACCCAACCCTCACACCAGTAATGACAATAATATGTACGATAAAAGTCTTTAGAATGATTCCCTTCTACTGACACACCACCTCCCCCACTTTTATCCAGGTTTTGCCCCCTATTCCGTAATAAAGCTAGTTAGAGGTGTAGATCTACTCTCGCTGTGCAGTTAATAGAAACAGATTTTACAGATGTATTAATTGATAAAGATCCCTCTGGATTAGGACTACAGCACTGCTATATGGAGACTCTCATTTCCATGGTTACACCACACATATTTGTCTGTGAGAAACTGGCTGACTTTTATTACAGTGAAAGTTAAGAGACCAGTTTCTTAGAGAAGACTGTGTGTATGTGTATGTATATATATATATATATATATATATATACACAACTTTTTAGAACTCCCCTTAACCTACATTTCTGAGAGTAAAATGCACCTTTGGCTAGTTTCTAGTTGAGCAGTTGTCTAGTCAAGTAATCTTACGGAGAAACTCCTAATTAGTTATGCTACATTATAAACTGTATAGAGGCAGCTGGTGGCCTGGTGGTTAGGGATCTGCTCCTGCAATCAGAAGGTTGTGGGTTTGAATCCCAGGACTGCCGGTGGCACCACTGAGGTAGCCTTGAGCAAGATACGGTCCCCACACGCTGCTCCCCAGGCGCTGTGTTCCTGGCTGCCTGCTGCTTCACTTGGTGAATGGGTTAAATGGGTTGACTGGGTTAACTGGGTTGAATACAGAGGACTCAAGCACTTTCCTCCAGGATTAATACATTATATTAAAAAAATATATAATTAATACATGTTGACGGGGAGGCCGCTAAAGGCGAGCTCTACTCTTTATGCTCAGCTGGTGTAGTTTAGGTGATAAAAACAGAATTATAACACAGGCTGATGGATGAGATACTTTTTAAGGTTAGTCTGTTGTAGTCTGTTAGTGATTGCATGTCATCACACTACAAATTTAAAGCAAGCTGTTTTTTCTGAGCCAAATTATATTTCAGTTTTCAGACTCAGAATCAGGAAACTTTCCTGATCCTGGAGGAAACTGCTTATGCTATGGTTGCACAGACACACAGAGACACAAAGACAAGAACAATATAAAATAAAGTATAATATAAAGTCAACATAAAACTCTCCTAAAAGTGTCCTAAGTACACTATACTGTATACACAAAATGCTGTGGTCAGTAAGAGAGGTGGATATAAATACAATAGATAAATAAAAAATGCATTGCAGAAGAAATTCACTTTGGGTTTTACTAGCGGTTTGGAGTCGTTCTCTATACCGAGTCTGTTATTGCACATAATAGTGACATAAGTAGTAATATTGTACATGATAAGACTAGTGCACATAATTATAAAGGTATTGCATAAATAGTGACATAAGCAGTGACATAAGTGAAATAGGTAGTGACATAAAAAGTGATAATGCTCATGATAAGACTAGTGCATAAATAGCGACATAAGTAGTGACATAAGTAAGGATGTTGCACATGATAAGACTATTATTAATTACTATTAATAATAAAAATATTGCGTGTAATGATAATAATCAAGCACACAATAAAAATCGCACGTCTGAGCAGCAGCAGATTATTTCACCTATTTTGTTGTGGTGTGTGACAGGGGGAGGAGCTGTAGAGTCTGATGGCGGTGGGAAGGACGGATTTTCTGTGGCGTTCAGTGGAGCACTTTATGCTGGTGAGTCTGTGGCTAAAAGACCTATTTTAGACATTCATCAACATTTTGAGAAAATATTACTTAAACAGTAACACTCTCATAAACCTTAGAAGTTGAATACTACCTACGGATGAACAGGATTTAACTTAAAATAAAAGTGTAGACTTGAAACGAATTAGCTACTTGCAAAATCAGTGTTTAATATTACAGTATATGAAACAAAAGTATAAATCCATAAAGCAGCTTTCGGGATTTTAGCATTTAGAGTTCATATACCCTCTCCTTTCTAAAAACTATACATTGCCCTCAAACCTTATATATGTGGATTGTTTTGCTTTTATCTGTATCTGTTAATGGCTCAGTTCCAAATGAAAACGAATGGTGGAGCTGAGCCCCCCACAGCGCCTTACTTGATTAGTGTCTGAAGGCAGACGCCTGGGGGAGTTGAGAGGAGGCACTTATCAGAGGGCACGACTTCTGAGGGGTTTGTAAAGTCTACGTCTGGGTGCAGGTAAGGAGAGAGTCGGGTCATGTCTACAGAAAAGGCCGCGGTTTCGCCTGTGGAAGACACAGCGCCAGCGCAAAGCCGTGTAACTTTAAACCGTATGTCTGAGAAGATGTTTGAAATGTTAGACCCAAGACTAGGAACACATATAAAATACAGTGTTTGTTTTCTTACTGTCAAATGGGCTTGGTGTAGGAGATATTGTGTGGTAATGTGTGTGGGGTTGGTGGGATTATTCCATTTTATCCCCTTTGTGAGGACCAGATAACCCACAGCTAAAGGACAAAAAACAAAGATCTGATATTTTCGGGACATTAAAGATTGACGTTTGGTGACTTAGGTCAAGACAGAGTTGAAGTCATAGCAGAATTTAGTCTACTGGAAAACTCCATTAAGGGTAACGTGTGTGTGTGTGTGTGTGTGTGTGTGTGTTGCCAGGGCCAAACCCCAAATTTAAGGTCCACCGAGAGAAGAAAAGCTATTTTGATAAATGTAGAATGTCAAGCGGTCCCACCATCATGTACAAATAGATCTTTTTAGAGTAATTCTCTCCAAACGTAATGAGACACAAAAGTAGCATAGCTGAGGTCATCTATCATTTCACGGACGTTGCAGTGGCTGTGCAGCCTCTTCTTCAGCTCACAACTACAAAGAGATATTATAAAAATATAAATATGCATGAAAAAAGACTCCTACTGTAGGACATGACCCAGTTTCGGTTCTAAAATTTGACTGAGCCGCATTGGAAGCCGCTGTAAATCATGTAATATACACAGAGGCCCAACTTCCGCCCCTTTCATTCAGATTTCACAGCATTACAGCTAAATAGTTTTTCTCCTGTCTGCTGATGCAGTAGGCCTGTTTTTTACTGTGTCCCCAACATATATCACATCGCACACTTCAGATAACCATAACTAATGTTTAGCCTCCTGTAATATGTCCAATTTTAAATCCTGTTTTGTTTCTGACAATGTTAATTTGCTTAAATGAGACTTACGCATGCTGTGGTGTAGCCGACTGATGACAATTAAACTAGCCAGGTAGTTTTTACATTAAAAATCCAGCTGGTCTGATTTTAGTTATTATACAGTTATTATACAGATGCATCCATGCCCTGTACGCTAAAGTGTTGAGTCTGCTTTAAAGAATTAAGGGAACAAATATGTTGCCAAATGTCTCTAAATATTCACTCTGTAACAGCAAAAACACTTTAATATCAAGGTTTTTGATGTTTGGGCAAATAATAAATAAAAAAAAAAGTTAAGAAAAGATCAAACACAATGTCCTCTTTATGTTTTTTCCCATGTCAATAACTGAAATATTGCTAAGGGTTATCTATGGGCTGTATTTTGAAATCATTAATGTCACTTTTTCTCTTTAAAGCTGTGGCCTTGGTGACTGCTGTGTCCGGCAACCCTGTATTGCGTAGTCCCTATTTGCCCCCCAGCACACAGTTAGTTCTGCATTTATATGGCAAGTTATTTAAAAGATTTTACACTGTTCAGGCATCACTACTGGTGTCCATAGCGTCCATTTAAGGAAATAAATAGTTGTTTGAAATTGGTTGTGTCACAACTCAGAAGAACCTTTTCTGTTCCAGCATGACTGAGCCCCAGTGCACAAAGCGAGCTCCATAAAGACATGGCTGGAGGAGTT
>JBBPCZ010000019.1:21386098-21396193 GCA_037974445.1 Brycinus macrolepidotus | reverse complement strand
TAAAGTCTATGGATTTGAATGCAATGTCATTAAAGTCCCTGTTGGTGTAATGGTCAGGCGTCCCAATACTTTTGTCCGTGGAGTGTAGCTTCACCATCATAGCAGGTTATTTGACATAAAGCCCAACTTTACAGAAAATGCTAGCACATAACCGGTAGGCCTACAGATGCTAGGCAGTAGGCATTTTTTAACAACATTATTTGAAAACTATAAGACAAAAGACACCATGGATAACATTTTGATCAAGACAGAGAAACAATGTTGGAGCAATGTTTTAACAATTTTAACACCCTGAAGACGAGGAAACAAAAGAACATTTGGCCGAGAGTTGCAGTTGGCAAGTTTTCCGCAGCGCTCGCGGGAATCCGTCTTCGCTGTCAACAGTGACAGTTGGCTGAAAGCCGTTCATTAAACAAAAACCAGAATGTACTCGATGGTGTTTGTGAGTACATTGTGTCAATGTTAATACAAAATGCAAAAATGCACAAGGGGTTTTGATTGGGAGGGATGTAAACTGCTACACTCAAACAAAAAACCTGATGAACACAGTAAAAGTACACCGGCCACAAAATCAAGAACACCTCTTTAAAGGCTAAAATTGTATTTAAACCCGTTTTTACATGACCACTTTCCAGCCTCTCAGAATCAAACAGGTTTTGTTACTGTACCTTCAAGGCTCATGTATGTAAATGACCTCTGTTCTGATTGGCTGTCCTGCATTCTGCCCGATTCAAAAAGGACTAGGAGTGAAACACTTTGTGAATCAAGAGGCTAAACTGCTGAAGGCTGTGTAGGCAGATATCGGTTTGTGTTTTTGTGACATCACAACTCAAACTGAGCTTAGTTTCTAAGTATGGACTGTATGGAATGGTATGTTTTGAAAATGTAGCAGTGTTTACACTCCATATTAAAGTCTTTAATTGTAAGGGTCCATGATACGGGCCCTTAAAAATAATATGCATGACAATGAAGTCATCAAATATTCTGAATAAGTGGGCAGTGAAATCACTCTATTAAATATGAGGCTTGCTGCATCTTGGCCAGCTGGTGGCCTGATGGTTAGGGAGTTGGCACTGTGATCAGAAGGTTGTGGGTTTGAATCCCATGACCGCTAGTGGCACCACTGAGGTAGCCTTGAGCAAGGGACCGTCCCCACACACTGCTCCCCTGGTTCTGTGTTCCTGGCTGCCCACTACTTCCCTTGGTGAATGGGTTAAATGCAGAGTGGGTTAATCAGGAAAATCATTAATTAATCATTAAATTATGTAAAAAAAAAAAATGTCTTTCAGAGACATTTGAAGTAGCTTAAAATTTTGTTTATAAAACTAATAAAACACTAAAAAAACAAAAAAAAAACCAATTAATAAATAAAACTAATAGCGTTTAATAATATATGTTTCGATTACGAATGTATGCTTGTAACGTACGCTTATAATGTAATTATACATATTACATGAATATAATAATGACATACATAGTAAAATAAATAAATTTATTTATTTCAGTTTGACTTGAAAAAAATGTGATTTTATGTATTATTTCTTATGTGTTTAAATTTAAAGGATTGGGACCTGAATAAAACTGCAAGTTTGACCTAAAATATGCTTCATAAATTACAATCGTACATTGGTGACAATTTTATGAAAGATATATTATGATGCTGAATTATTGCATTATGCTACAAATTCAAGCCTTCAAAAATCCATGGCTAGGGCCTAAAAATACCCATAAACTCCCATTAATATGCATTTATCCAGCTTGGGGCAGCTGGTGGCCTAGTGGTTCGAGCGTTGCCCCTGCAATCAGTGGGTTGTGGGTTCGAATCCCAGCACTGCTAGTGTCATCACTGAGGTTCCCTTGAGCAAAGTAGCGTTCCCACACACTGCTGCCCGGCGCCCCTCGTCGCTGGTTGCCCCCTGCTTCCCTTGGTGAATGGGTTAAATGGGTTAAATGCAGAGAAAGTAGTTCACACTGTGTGGTGTGTTGTCACGCGTGACTATAAGGGGCCACTTTAAATATACGTTCTTATTGTTGTACCACTACTGGCGACAGCACCTAAGTATTTTAGTAATGCTGCTGTGTGCTAAGCATGACTCAGTCAGCGAGTCTCTGTGTACCCGTTACTGCAGACTGCCATTCGCGGCGCTTGGCATGACGGCGGTGGGAGAGTGGGGTGAAGCGGGTGTGTGTAAGCTGACAGCATGTGAGCGGTGGCCGTTAGCCTCGGTGGCAGCTGGCTGCGTGAGCCGTACAGCTGGAGCGACTGCGCTGCCACCGCACGCTCTGGCCGTTCCGCTAGCTCTCTGATTTACTGTCTGGCTTTTTATCAGACGGCTGCACGCCGGGGCCTGCGGTACACCTCCCCTCCACAGGCAGTTAGGCCTCCCACACGCATTGCCAAACCTTTCACACCACACACACATACACACACACACACACACATACACAAACACGCTGACACACATTGACACACATTGACACACATACGCATGAGGCCCGGGCTAGTATGCTAAGACTCTGTATGTTGCTTTATTATACAGGCCTGTTTGATTAAACTGCAGTATATTATGTTACATTATGCCCGGACAAGCTGGACTAAATTCAAGCCTGCTATTTCCACAAAGTACACGCAGTGGTTTGCAGAGATTATGCCTTATCAAGGGCTGAAGTCTTCACTGAGGCCTCGGCACAGTGCGTTCTTGTGCCTTATTTTTACAGTGTGAAATATCACTGTTGTTCATCATTAATCTCAGCGTTGTTGTTATCCAACAGTATCTTCTTTGTTCATCTTCATTTTCATCTTCTTCTTATTATTTTTCTGCTAACTTTTCCTGCAATTTTTAAGAAAACGCTGGAATCGTTTGATCTGATCAGATACGGTGTGTTTGTACAAAGCTTTTTGATTGGACATATATTTTTCCTAAAATTATCATTAAATGTTTATTTTTGCTCCTGTTGGACTGAATAGAGTAGAAAAAGTGTGTGCATATCACCATGATATAAATACTCTGTCGGCTTCTTCGGATACCGTAGCATCCACCTAGCACCACTCAAGCAACCATCTGGAGTACCATAGCAATAACCAAGCAACGCCAGAGATATTATAGCAACTAATTGGCAACACCCTAGCAACCACATGGGATACCATAGAAACCGCCTAGCGGCATCCCAGTAACCATTTGAGATACCATAGTATCTGGGCAAAAACCCTAGCAACAAACTAGCAACCACTAGCGATGTCAACAGCGAAATTACCAAATCTCTCACTTTACATTGTGTGTTCGACACACTTGTATGGTCACATTACATGGTTAAAGGCTCATAAATACAACAGTTTTTTGTTGTTTTTTGCTTAAATGTGTTTTTTTTTTCAGTTCTGTAAGAACACAGATCTTCTCTAATCAGATATCTGCTCCTAGACTGAAATTACACTGCATAACAGGCCCAGACCAGATCAGATCAGGCCCAGCAGATACCAAACGCTGAGGAATGACGATGTTGAATGTTGAACTGAAGTCTATGAATAGCATTCTAACACAAGTGTCTTTTTTGTCCAGATGGGAAAGGGCCAGGTGAAGGTGGTGGTGGTGATGGCAACGGTTAGGTGACAATATGTAAACTGCATGGGGTCTAGTGAGGGGAGCAAATATGATCTTATGTGCCTCATGATGAGCCTCTCTAAGCACTTCATGATGATTGGTGTGAATGTGAAGGGCCAGTAGTCATTGAGTCTTTGGCACAGGGACGATGGTGGTGGTTTTGAAGCACATTGGAACGATGGTGGTGCTCAGAGGGATACTGAAGATGTCTGTGAGAACATCTGCCATCTGGTTGCGCGTCCTTTGAGCACATGGCTGGGAATGTTATCTGGTCCAGGGGTTGATTCTAAGCAGAGGACTCTTCACATCAGCCGTGGTCAGACAGAGCACCTGGTCAGTGGGAAGCAGGGGAGTCTTCCCTGCTGCTGTGTCGTTCTGTGCATCAAGTCATGCGTAAAAGTCATTCACTGCATCAGAAAGAGAGGCCTCACCGTCCCAGGCAGGTGCAGATGTCCTGTAGTTGATGATGGCCCCGATACCCTGCCACATCTGCCATGTGTCACCAGTGTCCTGGAAGTGCTCGTGGATTTTTTGAGTTTGCTGCTCTAATGGGCTCCTGCCCACACTTCTGTAGGCTTGTGGTGTTCTGTTTATGTTCTTTGTGTTGCACGATGGTCCTAGAGGAATGTTGTTTCATTTCACTGTGTACTGTGAATATGGCTGAAATGAAAATAAAAACCTACTTGACTTGACTTACTTGACCAGCCTCAGGTTGAATGCGATTCATATTTTCTTTTTTATTATGCGACACTGTGCTTGTGTGTGTCACTATCGTGGCTGTCTAGTGTGGCAAGTATGTCAGCAGCTACTAAAAGCAAAATATGCATACATGGGCCCCTTCAGAGGAGAGGTTCATGCTAATAACAGATATGGGCAACATAAATGTGAACCACCAAAGCAGAAGGATCATATCAGAGTGATTAGAGGTTATAATAAGACATATAAAATAAACAATGTACTATTTTTGCACTCATTAATGAGCCACCTAGTCATTAGGTGTGCAAAAATGCAGAATAGAAATATACAGCAGATGCAGCGCATGATATAAATGTCTGCAATAGAGCAGAGAGAGACCTTGATGATCTTCTCAGCTGTCCTCACTATCTGCTGTAGGGTTTTTCGATCTGAAATGGAACAATTCCCATACCAAGCCATGATGCAGCTACAGAGAATGCTCTCTATAGTACCTCTGTAGAACATGGTGAGGATTCGGGGGGTGGCTCTGCTCTCCTCAGTCTCTGCAGGAAGTCGAGACGTTGAAGGGCCTTCTTGGCAATAAAGCTGGTGTTGAGGGTCCACATGAGGTTCTCTGCGGGGTGAACACCCAGGAAGTTGGTGCTCTGGAGGATCTGCACTGAGGAGCCATTGATGTTCAGTTGTGAGTGATCACGTCCTGCCCTCCTGAAGTCAACAACCATCTCTTTTGTTTTGTCAACATTCAGAGCCAGCTTGTTGGCCATGCACCAGTCCATTAACCATCACACCTTCTCTCGATATGCCACCTTATCATTCCCACTGATCAAACCCACCACAATTGTGTTATCGGCAAACTAGATGATGTGGTTTGAGCTGTGAATTGCTGTACAGTTGTGGGTCAGCAGCAAGAACAGCAGAGGGCTGAGCACACAGCCTTTGGGGCCCCTGTGGTGCTGGAGATGTTACTCCTAAACCTGACTGACTGAGGTCACCCTCAGTCCAGGAGGGAACCTCCAGTTGCAGAGGGAGGTGTTCAGGCCCAGTAGTCTCAAATTCCCAATCAGATGACGATGAATGATGATGTTGAACGCTGAACTGAACTCAGTGAGCAGCCAAGTCTCCTTTTTGTCCAGGCGGGTGAGGACCAGGTGAAGGGTGGCGGTGATGCCATCGTCCATTGAGTGGATGGTACGACACGGAAACTGCATGGGGTCCAGAGGGGGCAGAGATGATTTTATGTATCTCAAGATGAGCCTCTTGATGGGTATAAGTGTGACGGGATGACAGTCATTGGGGCAGGACATTTTTTCTTTCCTTTTTTTTTTCTTTTTACTATTCATGGATTTTTTTACCATCGTATTGTAGATTTGTAGTCACTTAGGAAATCAGCGATAAGATGTAATTTGACCAGGTTGGTATGAACCTGTGCTCCCCAGTGTACATACATTTATTTTATTTATTCAGAAGAAAAAAAAAAATGTGATAAGGTTTGTGATACTATATTTTTTCAATAAAATACTTAATAAATATGAAATGTTTTATTATCTGTTGGACAGCAATTGGAATTGAGCAATAAGGCTTGTGAACGTCACCTCTGAGCTTTTTGGTTGGGGGGGGGTGCAAAAAATGGTCTTGTCTTGTCATAGACAGGCAGGATTTTGTTGTTAAACTGTTCAGGCTTTAACGCAAGCACAGACTCGTGACCTTGCTGACTCTCAGAGATCCATGGGTGAATTTGTTATCTCTCTCTCTCTCTCTCTCTCTGTGGCTTTGCTTGCTGGTGAGGTAATGTCTGAATTTGTAATCTGTCTGCGTGTACGTGTGTTTCTCAGAGGGGGAAAAGATTTCACTCTCACAGTCTGCCTTTACTTTACAACCTGATACAAACACTCCAGAACTCCCCCAAGGATCGTCCGGCGCTAAGAAAACACAGGCCTGAACGGACCGCTCAGCGTGCTCACTCACATACAGATGTGTGAAGAAACCCCCACACGCGCACACACACACACTCACACAAGGCTAAAGCAAAGAGATTATCCTGCGGGGTCAATTTGAGGCCAGATCACGAAGACGGAATATCTGCAGCGGGAGAATCTTGGACGGAGCCACGGTGGTCAGACGTGGAGTGGAAAGACCACAGAAACAATCCTGGTCAGCCAGAAGGAGGCGGCTTACAAAGCCACTAATTTGAGTTCGGGATTGGAGACCACAACACGTAAACACAACATAACTCAGATCAGCTGCAAAGCGCTAGACAGGAAAGTATGTTTTAAACTTTCTCTGTAGTGTCAATTATGCATCAGTGAGTGGATTGCATTACTGGGCCTTCAGAGCTGAGCCTTCACACTCAGCAGAACATTTTATTGCCCTCGTTTTTGCGTAATCCCAATCCTAACAAATTGCAATATCCAACCAGAAATGCACAACATTACACGCTACTTCTAAAAGACCTACCTCACACTTCCACTCACTGTCTGCTTTAATGGAAACGCTTACTTTCAGTTTCTACTCACCTGGCCACTTTACTAGAAACACCTACCATATACTTTTACTTACTGGCCACTTCATTAGAAACACCTACTTTTAGTTTCTACATACTGGACACTTTATTGGAAACACCAGTTTTACTGTCTACATACTGGCCACTTTATTAGAAACACCTACTTTGTGCTTCCGATCACAGGCCACTTTATTAGAAACACCTATCTTGTGCTTCTGGTCACTGGCCACTTTATTAGAAACTCCTACTTTTAGTTTCTACACACTGGCCACTTTATTGAAAACACCAATTTCACTTTGTATAAACTAGTCACTTCATTAGAAACACATACCTTGAACTTCCACTTGTTGGCCACTTTATTAGAAACACCTACCTTGAGCTTTCACTTGTTGTCCACTTTTTCCGATCACTGGCCACTTTATGAACAGCTTTCTGTACAGGTACCCTTTCTGACTGTTACCGAGATGTTCAGCCTGGACCTCTACCTGATTCATTACTGGTCAGCTGTTGACCACAGGCAAGTGCAACCCTGTGATCAGAAACTGATAACTGAGGATGGCTGATTCAAACTGAAACAGATGGGCTTAAACTGCACGGCAGCAAGGTGGAGCTATGAGTTTGGAGTTTCACTCACTCAGGTGAGTATGACAAGACAGTAAATGTGACAAGAGACAGCGTTTATGTTGTCTCTAAACAGTTCGAACATTCTTTCTACTGCTTCTGTTTATGCTGTCAGTCAAGTCTTTGCAATCGTGTGGATTGCAACAACTCCTTAAGGCTGAAAGCAATTATTTCTCCCCAAAGCTTTGGAAGAAAGCCACGGTAATCAAATAATGTGTGTTAATTTCATGCATGAGACCTTCGGAGCCTTTTGCCTTGGAACTGCGTGCAAATGAACGAAGGTAAAAATGCAATCTCACAGCGAAGGGAAAAAAGAATGCCTTTCCATCATTCCTCTGCGGTGGCTTTGGGAAGGGTGCTGGACGACTGCCATATCTTTTCATTTCACTTCTTTTTTTTGCCTCGGCGAGGACTTGCTTTGTTTGATACAATCTGTCAGAGATTTCGGATCATGTCAGCCTGGTGTCTGTTTCAATTAGGGCTGGATGTAAAGCAGCAGTGGATCTTTAAAAAAAGCTTCGAGTCTTGAGTTTTTGATCGGCTGTTTGAACACTTTGGGTGACTTGACTGATCGCAGTATTGTTCCTGTCAGGCTGGATTTGAGGGCAGAGCTTCACCTTAGTAGTGAAGCTAACTAGGTAGTGGCATAACTAGGATCTTATCTCATGAGAAAACAAGAATATCTCAACACCCCCCATATTTCTTATCTAAGTTGGTGATGTAATGGAGGCTAATAATTGAAGACTATTAAATTATCATAGTTATCCATGACTTATGGGTGTACGTCCAATTTAAAAGGCCCAGTGAAGATGTTGGGGCCCACCTGGCGCTATGGGCCCCATTGAAACTGCCCCAACCTGCACCGCCGGGAGCGACAGCACTAGTCTGAGACCTAATTCCCTCCGGAAGGGCCGGAACGTGCCAGAATCCAGTGCACTTTACAAAACTCATTTGGGATCACTGGCAAGAGGTCCTGGGCGATTTAGCATCTGCTCATGACCCCATTTTTCTTTTATTTCTGTTTTCTTTAGAGACGGGGGGGATTGAAATGAAAGCCATATACTGTAGGATTATCCCTCCATTCTGAAAAGGAAATTATTAGATTTTGAATGTATGACATGGCTTCCTGAGGGAGGGGGAAATGCATTAGTTTTTTTCCTCCCGTTTTGCGCCCCCAATCTAAGACAAACATGGTCCCTGCCTAACAGGCAGACAGACATGCCCCCTTTCGCAGTCCCGCGAGCATTCAGGCCCACAATTTATATTCTCTGCCGCATCGGCAAGTCTGCAGAGGGATCCGGAGGGCCGCTCCTGGCTAGAGAAGCAAGAGGAGGAAATTAAACTGATTCAAAGTTGAGCGGCAGAGCCCTTGTGCCCCCTTACAGCACCCCAGCCTTTCCGTTTGGTTGCCTTAAAGGGTTCATATCACAGAAAGCCACATTTCTTTGCTCTTTGGAGTTTGAAAACCGCCATTAAAGTTTCAAAACCAAAAAAAAAAAAAAGATGCAACAACTTAATGCAGCATCACAACATTAATGTCCAGGGTTGCATTCGTTTTTTAAGATCTTGCATTGACGACTGGAGAGTTGGACCACTCCAGACAGTGTTCCTCAACAACATATCCCAATGAATTTCAAAGGGGTTAAGGACTGTGATGGCCAGTTCATGTGTGAAAATGATGTTTCCTGAACCACCCTTTCTCCATTTGAGCCTCATGAACATTATGATCGTAGAATATTCCCATGCCATTTGGGAAGAAAAGCCTCCAGTGGTTGCTATTCATGATGGAGGCATCTCTTCATGTACTTCGCTTCTTAGTCTGACGCTCTGGAATAGGGTTAATCTGGTTTCATCAGACCACATCACCTTTTCACATTGCTCCAGAGTCCAATCTTACAAACCAAAGCCATTTTTTTCTGATTAGCCTCACTAACAAGTGGGGTTTTCCTGTGGCCACATGACTATTTAGTTGTTATAGTCACATTGTGGGCATAAAATGCTCTTACTTTCACCATTAAACACAGTCATGAGCTCTACAGTCGATTTTTCACGATTACACTTCGCCAAGCATTTAAATGATCTCCGATCATGATCATTCAAGATTTTTTTCCAACCACATTTCTTCTGTGAAGTTGACGGCTCACCACAATCTTTCCAGGTCTTAATAATGCATTGGACAGTTCCTAATCCAATTCCAGTAATTTCAGCAATCTCCTTTGCTTGATGCAGGCCAATAATTTGACCCACAGTAACATCTTTTCCATGACCATGGAATACATCTTCCAACATAGCTGTTTGAGAAATGAGAAGCTACTCACTGCATCCGTTAAGGCTAAAGGAATTGTTGCCATCTGAAAAACCACTGGAGTAATTATCCAATCATAGGCTCTTAAGTATTTGGTTATTTGAATCGAAATAAGGTCAGGCAATGTACCATTTGCTAAACTCTCTGTACGGTCCATAAACAGAAAATAAGCCAATTTAGAACTCTTTGTTTGTGTGATGACACACAAACAGAGTATATACATATATATCTAGGCAGTCTACACAAGCACCTCATTCTACTTTATGAGGGATTGATTAGTGATCACCTGAATCACAACTTATTTAATGAGGAAAAGTATAAAAACACTGCTGTAATCAACACTCTCCTCTCGCAATGGGACCAGCTGGATGGTA
>JBBPCZ010000019.1:21359007-21371810 GCA_037974445.1 Brycinus macrolepidotus | reverse complement strand
TCTCGCTCTCCTACCTCTCTCTCCTACCTCTCTTTCCCTCTCTCTCTCTTATCTCTCTCTCCCTCTCTCTCTCTCTCTCTCTGTCTCTCTCTCTCTCTCTCTCTCTGTCTCTCTCTCCCTCTCTCTCCCTGTCTCTCTCCCTCTCTCTCTCTGTGTTTCTCTCTCTCCTATCTCTCTCTCCCTCTCTCTCTCCCTCTCTCTCTGTCTCTCTCTCTGTCTCTCTCTCTCTCTCTCTCTCTCTCTCTCTCTCTCCATGTTGCCTTGGTTTCGGTCTCTCTCCGAGGGTAGACAGGCACGCGGGCGAGTGAGAGACAGGCGGTGGAAGGTCAGACAGTGGGACCGGCTTATGTTCTATTGTCGCTCCTCATTGTTCACATTCTCCCTTCTTCCCACGTGGGAGTCTCACACATCTCCCATACAGACCATCATCACCCCCACAAACCACCCGGGAGAGGCCACGGACACAGAGGCGGGAATGTGAATTAACAACAGAGCGGTGTTGTACATCAGACACGCAACTGAGCCCAGCTGGTGGTGTGGCTATGTGCAGCAGGTACATATCTATCTATCTATCTATCTATCTATCTATCTATCTATCTATCTATCTATCTATTGATCTAACCACCTATCTATTTATCTGTCTATCTATTGATCTATCTATCCACCTATCTATCTATCTATCTGTCTATCTATCTATCTATCTATTGATCTATCCACCTATCTATCTATCTATCTATCTATTGATCTATCTATCGATCTCTATCTATGGATCTTTATCTATCTGTCAATCTACAGTATCTATCTATCAATCTATCTATCTATCTGTCTATCTATCTATCTATTGATCTATCTGTCAATCTATCTATCTATCTACCTATCTATATATCAATCTAACTATCTATCTATCAATCATCAGGTACATGTACCTGATGATTGATAGAGATCGATAGACAGAAATTTTACAGTTATATTTCCAAACTCCATATTCAGCCCCAGTTTTTCACCGTACTTTTTATGTGCAGAACACCACAAACAAGTCCAGTCCAGTTTCACGGTCCAGCACGTTTAAAATACTGGCCTTCTAAAATTTAAAGACCTGCAATCGCTCAGAAGCCAGATCAGAGGAGCATCCAGGCTATAACATCATACTGGGTCACGTTCCCAACCTGGAAATTACAATTATGAAAATTTGACTGAAGGGGAAAATCAGGGTTAACGTTGGGCTAAAAGTGACATAATTCTTATTTTTCTTAATTAAGTATAATGATGTGGATTAGACAGGGCAGGGTTAGTCCTACTAGCAAATTTATACCAGCCCCTCCACCCCCACCCCCTCTGTATTAGATTTAGAGGAGAAAAAAAAAAAACCGAGCAGTTATTTCACTGTAATTTAAAGACAAGGTGAGCATCTGCAGTTCCAAGGGCCCTGAGCATACAGAGGCAGTCAAGCATTTATTTTATGTCACATATGATTCCTTTAGAGTTATTAAAAGGCATATTAATGGAAATCCATGGTTGGTTAAGTAATGATTTAAATAGGACTTTCAGAAAGAACGCAGTGCATCTAGATTGCATTTTGTCAGCACTCAGTGGTTCATGGTCTGGAAGAAGGTACCTGAAACCAAGTCTTTCCTTCAAATCAGGCATGGCACTGCTGAAAATAAGGGTCAGGTTTTTTTTTTTTTTAACAGCTGCATACGGAATTGCAGCAAGTAAATTAATGTTACATATTGTTTATGCCATATGGGAGATTATGGAGTATTTCTACAGAAGATATCCCATTCAGGCACACAGCAGACCCCCAGCACGCAGACCTTTCTCCTTGTTATCATCTGGCAGAAGATTCAGAAACATGGCTGCATGGACTACGAGACTCAACAATAGTTTTTAGCATGAGGCAATCGGGTTTCGCAACTCAGTTACTGCATTTTCAACCAGGGCTGCTGCTGCTGGTGTAAAACTGGTATATACACTTAGCACAGTCCTCTTTCTCTTACACATACAAACCTTTATCTCTTATTTATAGTATAGCATTTTTATTTGAAATCGTTATCCTTTGTGTGTTGACTTCCACTGCATAGCTGATCCTGTGTTGACCTGTATATAACCAATGAAACTGAACTGAATTAAAGTTAAAATCCCTAATATAACGTGTCAACAATCTTGGTTGATAATCAATACACAATACAACACCTTTACATACAAATATATACACACACACACATATACATAAACATATATATACATATTGAATCTCAGGGTTTGGGAAAAGTTGAATGTAGGCAGATAATTTCTGTCTTTCTTTTCTGACTTTATTTTGAGATAAAGCCTGAGGGCCCCTTTATTTGGGCATTTATTTTTACTTAGAACATCAACAAACCATTTAATTGAACTTGGAGCACTGGGAGTGTAGACCATCCAAATATAATGTTTCCAGACTGAAATGATTACCAGATTTTCATTATTATTATGATTACCAATTTTTTTTTTTAATAAAAAAATCAGCCCTGAATAACTTTTTTGCATTATTATTATTTACATTTTCATTTTATTTTGACAGAAATGTAGAACTGCGGTGCAGTTTGAGAGAAGTTTCTCCCAACACGACATTAAAGTTACATAAGTGTTTTCGGCTAAACTTTGACTTTCAGCTCTTCTGAAATCAGATGTATAATTAATTGCAATGCGATCAGTCATACTGCACGCTGCATACATCAATATGAATCATGTTGCATATATTCATGGCTGGCTAGAACCACTGAGCAGAAAGTAAGGGTTAGAATTAAGGAGGTGCCCGAGTAAGGTTATGGAAATCGTAGTTTTTAGACTGAATAGTGACAAGTTTTGCCCCCTGTGTGGTTGGAACGCTTTTGTTTTCAATTCAAACCAACCTGATGGTTCTTTAAAAGGTGCGGACGCCAAGAACCAGTGTGACTGGGATCAAAAAGGCCATTGAGCCTGGGACGCGCTCCGGAGCAACCAAAGAAGAAGATCCCCATGGAGAAGAGAGCAAAGGAGACCAAGCCTTCAGGAAAGAAGACGTGGGCTGCACAAAAGAAACCCCACGCAAAAAGTCTTCCAAGAAAAAAAAAAAAAGTGAATCAGAAGTAATTATGCCCTGTTGTTTGTTTATAAAGCCTGCAGGCATGTTTTATTCATAGCCTTAGCGAGGTCCCTGTACTTTTCTACTTTTCTTTTTCTTTTTTTTATATCCCCCACAGTTAAATCTCATTTCAAACGGGACCTGGTGAGGCTAAGCCACTGCGTCCCGAATCCCAATGAAGGCAGTGCCAAGTAAGAGTGAAGGCTCAGCATGGTAAACAGAATCGGAGGACTTTTCTAAATGTTACCTGACAATCACCGCTCTGCACTCGGACCACGACTGCAGCGAGAAAAACAGGAAGGAGATCAGTTGTTTTGGGCTGCTCTGAACTTCTACCCTTTGCTTTGACACCCTAATTACTAGGAGGGTTTAGCTGGTTTGCCTCACACCAAGCCACGAGATGGGGCTGACAAGAAAGCCCCTGCAGAAGGATCGATCAGGCCAGCTTGTCACTCAGAACGTCAAATGGAGATTGTTTGCAATCAGCCAAAGTCTGCCAAGTGCCCAGACTGCTGAACATTTCTACATCTGCTTTCTGTTTTTCTTCAGATGTATCTTGAAAGCTTAGGGATTGTCGTAGACTGTAATTACTTCGTTGGAGACTTCATGAATCAGAAAAGAACTTCTTCAGAGCCTCTAGCAGAGACTTCACCGATAGAAACGTCCATGTTCTGTCTGGGGCTGAAGGCCCTCAATAAGGTGCTTCTGCTCCTTTTCATCTTTTTTTAAACAGTATGTCAAGTTGCGTGGGATTCCACTCAGGGTCATTTCTACAGTACAGTTCTACAGAAGGGGGAAGTCATCAGAATACTTCTGAGTTTGTACTCCATAGAAGTGAATGACATGGTGAATTTGGACAGGATTTTTCTCATAAAAATGACATTACCCCATTCCCATTTTCCCATATCCCATCTCCCCATTAACCCACCAGGCCTCTAGCATTGAAAGCTATGGTGGCTCTTGTTGGTAATGGTATGGTTGTTTGCTCTAATGTGTCACCTAATACATCCTAATATGTATATACAGATATTTGGATTAAGAAAGTTAGGGGTTTAGGTTTTGGGTTGGATATTGGATTGAGGTTACAGTTAAATTAAAACTAAATTCAGTTTCAGGGTTTGGGAAAAGTTGAAGGGGATTTATTTAGGCATTTATTTTCACTTAGAACATCAACAAATCATTTCATTGGACTAGGGGTGTTGGGAGTGTGTGAGAGTTTCCAGACTGCCACCATGCAAATCATTACCGGATATATTTTGGAGGAAAAGCAATCAGCCCTGAGTAACTTTTATTTTGTATTATTATTATTTACATTTTCATTTCATATTGCTTTAAATGAAGAAATGCAGAGCAGTTTAAGAGACATCTCTCCCAACACTAGATGAAATGACGCAACGATGAAATGATACTAACAATTTGAATTGTCACTAAGACAGGCAATGCAGCTCATTGCAATTGCATGGAAAGGAAAGTTTTTATGATGCATTAATTGTCATTGGAAGCACTAGGGCAGCCTAAAGTGAACAAAACTACAATTGCTAGTAGCATCGAGATTGCACCCTGCAAAAGTTTTTGCTACGTGTTGTTCGATTACAGGAGTATAAACTCCAACAAAGCACAGAAAAAGCAATAACTTTAATGTTCCAAAGTAAAGAAATAGCATAAACATAGCCACTAAAGTTCCCTTTAACAAAGTGGTCACCACATACACATTTATTCTGACCACAAAGTTTGTCCTTTTTTACATTTTTTTGCAGTATTTTGCAGTTTTTCATACAATTTCTTACACCCTCCCTTGAATACAATCTGGCACTCTATGAAAGCTCCTCGTGTTTATCCGGTTTAAACCATAGGCATTTTGATCAGTTCTGCAGAAAATCATCTCCTGCCTCCCATCTGCCAAGGCATGTCACATGCATAGAACCAGTGGAATGTTTTTCCTAGAGCCAAGAACCATATAGGAACATTTATTTGGAAGAAAACAACCAAACAGGAGTAGACGATAGCAGAGAAACCCACTAGACCAGCAATCTATCATCAGCAATTATTGGAGCAATTAGTCCTCAAGCCAATCTAGACCAGCGGCTGATCAAAGAGCAAACTGGATATGAATGAACTGGTAAAAAATGTTGGGGGGGGGGGGCACAACTGATTAGAAGTTCAATGCAAGTTCACGTACACCTCGAGACTGGAAATATTTCCTTTTTTGAGTCTTCGAAGTGCTCTTTCGCTGGAAGTGTCTTACAACAGATTAGCATTTCTTTGTCCTTTAAACCACATTTGACGTGAACCTGTACACCCTCAGAAGAGCAACAGATGAGATAAACTATAAAGGGAGAGAGAGAGAGAGAGAGACAAAGAGAGATGAGAACTGATTCTGATAAAAAAGATAAATCCCCGAGTGATTAGAAACGGTGCCGGCGGCCACGCCAAGCGAAAAAGGTCAAATGGATGCAAGCGTCATGCAGGACACCTAAGAGACATTTAGAGCGCAGAGATAGTCACGGCTTTGAGGAGGAGAAAAAAAAAAGAAAAGACGAAGTGCCCTGGGTATGCATGAGGCATCTTTGAGCAACCATCTGTCCTCTCTCTCAGCGTAAAGACACTCTTTGAGCCCAACACCTGACACCCTGCCTGCTCATAGGAACAAGGATCTTCCCTCTGTGAGGCTTTTGATCCACACACACCCACCTCCACTCTTAAAAATCAAGCTGCCAAATAGGGTTCTGTGGAGCACCACCATAAAACAGCCACTATGGTTTATTTGAAGCACCTTTTAATGACTGAAGGCTTTTTAATGCAACTAAGAGTGGGTACTCTACATTCTTAACAAGTATGGTTGTAAAGGCCAACCATATTTGTTTTTTTTGATTTGCAACAACAGTTTTAGTGCCACATAGAACCACTCCCTTCACTAAAGAACCCTTGCAGGAACGTTTTAGGGTGTATGCACTTTTTAATTTCTTAAAACTACCTTTATTTTTTTATTTTTTTCAAACCATCTATTGAAAGCTGCTTTATGGACCTTGCTGTGGTTCTTCTATGAGATTGCTGCAAAGAATCCTTCTTTTTTAAAGGCTCGGCTTGGGCATCGGAAGAACCTCCAAGTGGTACATAAGCATTACATTTCTTTTTTAAATTTTAAAAACACATTTGCACATCTCAGTTTGTAAATATGGCCCTTTAAGTCAGGGGTTCAGAACCTTTTCAGCAGGGTTGGCCAACGCATGACAGGGTCCATTTTTTAGAAACTTCTGCCTGAAGGATCCATTTGTTGAGAGATTCGTTGAGAAACTAATTATTCTACTTCTTGAGCTTCACTCCAAAAATCTTTCATGGCACCTTTATTTGTAAGAGGGCGGAAGAAAGAAAGAGCACGAGAGAGCGGTGTAGAAGTGTTTGATGTTGAACCAAAGCACTGAAAACCACTCATCTCTCCACTTTCATCCCTTCTCCTCTCAATCCGCACTGACAATAAGAGCAGGACAGATTTAGGAGCATAGTGGAGAGTGGACACAATCTGTCATATTCTCTTTTTAAAAACGTGTGTCCGTTTTCCCAGATAGGAGCTGCCTGTTGGTAAGCCCAGCCAGACGACTTTACCCAATCCCCCCTTTGAAGAAAAGAAAATCCCAACTAGCCGGGCTGCCCGGCATATCGGCGGTCGTCAGACATACTTTACACGAGGGGAAGACGGACTCGGAATAGAAGATTAGAACCGAGGGGAAGAAAGAAGACTTCAGCATCTTCCGGCGAGAAGTCTTCTAAAGAGGTTTGGGCTAACGCGGTTTACCCAAGGAGACGGACAGCCCGGCTGAGCTCCGCCGCTGCCTCAGATAAAGTTCACCTTGCTTCCACAAGTACGGGCAAGCAGGGTCCCGTGACCGATCCCATTAACCGGTTTTATTCTCCAAGCTCTTTCTTCTCAAGAAGCTCAGAACCAAATGAGAGCAGTTATGTCTGCCACAGAGTTTAGAGAAGGGGATCTCGGATGATAGCACTCAATCAAATACACACCCATAAATCATACACACCTGCTCTTTTGCATACTATTGGAGGAACATTAATATTCAGGCTTCGAAGCTTCTTTCTTACTGCATTTGGTGACACACTTTGTCCATTTATTTCGCTAACGGTATGTCATATAGTGTCTGAAAGCATGTATGCAAGCATGCATGATGATTTAGGATGATTTTTTGTTAATTACAGATGCAAACCTTTCCCAGTAATAAGGAAAAATTAGATTATTGGGAATTTTTTTGGGTTGCTAACTCAACTGAAGTGACCCAAAAGGATAAGAGGGCTTCATCTAAATCAGAAGGCTATCCCTGATTGGCTGTAATTGGTCCAAGAGCAGTTTTACAATTCAAAATCCCAAACTTAACCTGCCACTGACATGGTCAGGCATGCAGTATAAGTTGCCCTGGTGATCAGGAAAAAGTGACCCGTCTCCATAAAGGCCAAAATTCTAGGCTTAGGTCAAATTAAGCTTAACGTTGGCTGGTTCTGGGGGATGCAGCTGCTGTGGGCTGCAGGACTGAGCAAATGCAATGGAAGGTGAGTAGGTGGCTGCGTCTTATCATAGCGAGCTTAATTATGCCTGGGGCAAAGCGGTAATGCATCAGTACCCCAGAACTGTCATCTCTCCACAACACCATCCTCCCAGAGCACTAACACTGTAAACAGCTCCGTATTGCTGTCTTTGTGGAGTGTTTATATTGCCTTTATGACTGTTATCTAAAGACGACCAACCTTAAGTCAGCTAGCAAAAGCTAATTTTCTTCCTTTTACCTTTTTAAGATAAAAGCTGTATATATGCACGGGTTTCATATGCCCCTACAATTCCAAAATGTCCCATAAATAAATACGTAAGACATAAATACATGCACACCACACAGGAATATTCCAGTCAAGATCTCATCCTAATATAAAATAGAAAATAATAATAAAAATACTAAAGTTAAAGAGAGACAATAAATTATTTAATGTTTTGACCACCCTGTTCATCTTCTACAGGACATAAACTTTCAGTATCTCTCATCGCACAATTTTTATGTATTTACATTGAAAAAATAGAAAAAAGTAAATAACGTAACTTTTGCACAGCACACTTTTCCCTATATGTTACATTCAGCGCACCACAAGGAACGTCGCATTAAAATTTGCACTGTGTGTTCTTTGCAGAATGTACTCATTTACCCATAAATCAACAAAACACATCATTTGAGCAGGGGTGCCCTAACTTTTGCACACTATTGTCTAGAGCCCTATTAAGCCACTCCAGAGAGGGATTTCAAATAAAACTGAGATTATTGCAGATGACGGCCTACCAGCCCAGATGTGTTCTCTTTTTACGACTTCCAACCTTTTTCTGCTGTTGTTTTTGGTTGGAGCAGACGAGTGAAAAGAAGAGAGAGGGAAAGAGAGAGAGAGAGAGAAAGAGAGAGAGAGAGAGAAGGAAAAGACTGCCTGTTCTGATCCCAAAGCCAGTAAATGTCTTGTTCTTTACATTACACCATCAAAAAAAATAATACAAAATCCTCTCATCAGCAGAAACATCTAGTTCAGGGGTCGCCAACCTTTCTGAAACTGAGAGCTGCTTCACGGGTACTGAGCCATACGAAGGGCTACCAGTCTGATACACTAGAACAGAGTTTACCTAAACTTATCTAAACTTCAAGTATAATAAACATATTTTAAATGCTTTTTTTAGATATTGTCATTTTCAAATCTATATAGATGCAAGTGTGATTAAAGAAGAACAGCAACAGGATAAAATTAAATGTTAGACGCTGCTCACTGGTGAGTGCTGTTTTTAGAACAGGTCCGCGGGCTACTCATGTGGTCCTTGGGGGCACTCTGGTGCCCGCGGGCACTATGTTGGTGACCACTGATCTAATTCTTGGCCTCAGCGAGCTCATTTTCACCCGGACAGCAGCAGCAGGAACGATGGCAAAAGTGTAAAAGCGTGGGCCCGGAGCGGTAGGGACTGTTAAGCATGTGCATCAACAGAACCAATTCATTAGAGTTCCTGGAGTGCTTTCTTAAGTCGTTACTTCCATTACACTAATTGGAACATCAAATATGTATGTTCGTATCAAAACAGCGTGCCGTTGTGAACACATGAAATATTTATTCCGTCAACATTCATTTCCACTGGCTTCCGAGAAGATGAAACGGGGGGATGACCTAATTGTGACAGTCATGAAGATGCATAATTACGCTCCTCCTCGCCCAAGGACTGTGGATCTTGCGTTAGAAAACACACGCTGGCGTCACCTTCTTTGTTTTGTCGTTTTCTCATTAAAGAACTGCTTAGATTCATCTCAGACATGAATGAGTTGGTGGCGGCGCCTGCTGCGCGGCTTCGGTGTTCCTCAGACCAGCGCCCACACACGTTTATTAAATTTGATTTAATGTGTTTGAAATGATCATGGCCGTCGTTTATCTGAGCGCTGCATTCCCCCGGCCAAACTGCTCTTGCTGGAAGTGGAAGTGGACTCGAAATAATACATGGGGCAGAGAGCGCTCCTATTATTCACCGTCGCCAGTGGCGAGCTTGTCAAAATTTACGCCTTAGCGGCCAATAACAGCCGATGTCGGAAATGTGTTGTCGCCGCACAAAATGTAGTCCGAGGAAGGGAAGAAAAACAGTACGGCGAATTATCGCCCCGCTGCAGTCTAGAGCCCTATTAAGCCACTCCAGAGAGGGATTTCAAATAAAATTGAGATTATTGCAGATGACAGCCTACCAGCCCAAATATGTTCTCTTTATACGGCTTCCAACCTTTTTCTGCTGTTGTTTTGGGTCGGAGCGGACGAGTGAAAAGAAGAGAGAGAGAAAGAGAAGGAAAAGGACTGGCTGTTCTGTCTGTTTATCTCAAGATGAAGGCAAACAGGGACTCAAAAGAGTCCTGTCTTACACGCTGAGTCGCTGGAGGCCCTGATAGGCTTAAAGTAATGCGGGCTTGCCTGGCTAGTTCTTTTCAAGGTCAGTCATTGTCTCTTCCAATGTTCCAGCGACTGCAAATCTGCCCCAAATGCGGACTGACTGAAAGAGTCAAGACATGCTGTCTAGGCCCTTTTAACACGTTCAGTTCACACACAAACACACACACACACACACACACACACACACACACACACACACACACACATGCACAGCCAGACACACCACTCAACCCCCATTGAAGTTTAATCACAGAGTCGATGGCAACCACATTGATTAGCAAGCATGCCCATCAAGCGTGAGGAAGAGAGAGGATCATACCGTGTGGTAATTGGCTCCGAACATCAGGGTGTGATAAATATTCATGTGTATATACTCATGTCACCTCTCTCTCCCTCTCTCCCTCTCTCTCTCTCTCAGGCTGAAGTGGCTGCACTCTCCAAGGCTCTTTGCTCCTGTCACACCCGGGGCCAGCACGGCTCTTCATATGAATTAGTCCAGCGCAGGCCTCACCTCAGGGGGGCCCTTGGATGATCTGACAGCCCACTCTGTCCCCTCACAAGTACTGATGCTTGGATTGGCAACCAGAGGAAAAAGAATTTAGGATTGTTTACATATTGATGAATTGGTCTTTTAAATCATTGCTCCGGACTTCAAGTCAATCTGAAATCAACACTGACCTTTTTATATTTACCAGTTCATGTCTATGGGCCTGCGACGGACTGGCAGCCTGTCAATTCAGTTCAATTTAAGTTATATAGCACTTTTTACAACCAGTGTTGCCACAAAGCAGCTTTACAGCGTCCAGGTTTGAGCCAATAGTGAGTAAGCCAAGGGTGACAGGAAAAAACTCCCTAAAGCTGGAGGAAGAAACCTCAGGAGGAACCAAGATTCAAAAGGGGAACCCACTGTTCTCTAGTCGACCCAGGCACAGAGTAAAAGAGTCTCTACGGAGATAACGGACAGGAGAAGGCCTTCGTGTACAGACTTAATCATTGTTGATCAGACTGGCAGTCTAGAACTAACAGAGTAGGTGCAGGTAGAGTCAGTAGAGGTAGTTTTTGTTGAAGTCTGAGTGAGGAGTAATTTGAGAGTCAACAGCAATAAGAACAACAATCTCCACCGGAGCTTTTGAACAGCAGTCGCACTTGGCTAGGGGAGGAGCACGTGGGGAGTCAAAAGCAGCCAAACCAGTCAAGGGCACTTGGGAAAGGGACCGCAACTGCAGATCCCAGATGAGGTGCTGACCTGGAACCTCGATGGTGATAAGTCAGTCAGAGAAAACAGAAAACAGAGTTTGCTCTGCTTAAGTTTACAGTTTACTGCTTAAGTTTATAATATATAACTGTAAAGAGAGCAAGTTGGCATACCTTGGACAGAGCCGAGGGGTATGATGGACATGAGAACGCCCTGAGACGCTGCCCCCCCCACGCCACCGTCAACAAACCTGAGTGAATCTGAGGAGTGGTGGGACGACAGCACCAGCATCCCAACCTGTCCAGGTTGTTTCTACACCTTTTGCCGCATGACTGCTGGGATAATGCTCCAGCACTGCCCTGATGGACTGTGATAGCTCTATTTTACTTTGCCCTGTGTCATATTGTAGACTGTATATTATTGTATATTATATTTGCTCTGTATATTGTTCATTGTATCTTTACATATTGTTGTTGTTTTTACACTGTACTTGAGAGACACCATCTACCGGAATCAAATTCCTTGTATGTGCTCGCACATACTTGGCCAATAAACACGATTCTGATTCTGATTCTGATTCTAGTAGAGAATGTATTCTGTCTTTCTGTAAGTGTTTTGACAACATCACCATTCTAATTGACCATCACACAATATCACTCATTTGTTCGACATAATTGCCTTTGGTATTGTGCAGTGTAGGAATTCACTGATTTGAACTTACTTATGAATAAATTACACCATGCAATTACTTAAAAGTACTTTCTCTTGTCAATATTTGTGTTGATGTAATATATTTATTTCATGTGGCACTGATGTACACATTGAACTGGCCTTCTAGCTAGACCACTATTTATTTAGCTAAGTGGTTATTTGCTTTGATCACCTTAAGGTCTCCTTTTTTTCAGCATGAGTGCCCAGGTATTCCATTTTACTTTCTTAAATGTCAGAAAGCTTTTCTTCCTCGTGCTATCAGTACATACCTTTTGACAATGCTTTGTAACTTACAATTACAAACACAATATTTTCTCTTATTCTTGTTTTTCTAGAATGGATGGCAGGCATAATTAGGTCTCTTACAAACTAAAGGCCCCTTTGGAAACACCACAAAATGTCAAAAGGCCAAACATCTTCACTTTCTGGGAGCTTTCATAGCTGCTTTTCTCTCAAATCTCATCAAAAAATTGTAAGAAACAAAGGAGAGGATACAAAGACTCGTAAAAATGGTGCTAATGCGTGCTGTCAGGATGTTGCCAGTTGCATTCTGATTGGCCATCCACACTCTCTTACAAATTATATGAAAAAAGTATTGGGATACCCCTGTTCTTCAGGGTCTGGGCTAGGCCCCTTACTTCCAGTGAAGGACAATCTTAATGCTTCAGCTGACCAAGACATTTTGGACAGCGCCATGATTCCAACTTTGTGGACCCAGTTTGGGGAAGAACCTTTTCTATTCCAGCATGACTGTGTCCCAGTGCAAAAAGCGAGCTCCATAAAGACATGGCTGGAGGAGTTCGGTGTGGAAGAACTTGACTGGCCGCACAGAGTCCTGACCTC
>JBBPCZ010000019.1:21320002-21331486 GCA_037974445.1 Brycinus macrolepidotus | reverse complement strand
CTCACGAAAAAGTTGTCCTGCAATGAGAAGACCTTCAATTTTAACCACCAGTAAACACACAGACACCAAAAACACATAAAAACAAACAAAAAAAAAATGACATTAATGGGGAGAAACAACACAACATGATGCTTTGTCTTCATCTGAGACACATCTGACTGGATGCAGCCATTTTTTTTAACATAAAACTCGATTTTCACGCGTCACGTGCGGTTCGTTGTGTGAAACGTGTTTGTTCTGCGAGTCAAGTGTGCGTCCGAGGTGTTCGTTCGTTATACGGAACGTTCGTTCTGTGAGGCGTTTGTTAAGCGGGGTACCACTGTATATATAGTGACATTAGGCTGCTGAAAAGCTATTTCTAATACTGACAAGTCACTGTGTTAAATACAGCGAACTTTTATCTAAAGTCATCGTCCATTTTATCAGCTCCACTGACCACTGGAGTGCACTTTGTAGTTTACAATTATAGACTGTAGTCCATCTGTTTCTTTGCCTCATTTGTTAGCCTCCTTTACCCACAGCTGTGTGTGATCTACTCTGTGCAGCACACACACATGAGAATAATCTACCATTCCCATTATACCCTGCTCACTGGTGGCCCTGTCCAATGGTCCAGTGGTTCTGACCATTGATGATCTGAGTAAAGGGAGCTAATAAATGTTGCAGGGAAACAGATGGACTACAGGGTGTAATTAGTGCACCTCTGTGGTGATTGGAGCTTTGCACCGGGACACTGAGTATAGATACCTAATGCATTGTCACTGGATATTTGTTAGAAACACAGTACTAAGCAAATTTTTTGATCTATTGCTTCCAAAGAGCTAGCCTTTCTTTTCGTTCTTTCTTTCTTTCCAGTCCCTGAACCTGACCAGTTTCAGAGGAATGTTTCTGTTTGTTAAGACACACAGTGACCTACGTATGAATCATTCAAGCAGAACAAAGACCATCTAACTAAGTCCTGAAACAGTGAAGAAACAGGAGCAGATGATTCCAGACGATCAGGCGGTGATCAGTATACTGGTGGTGCTGTGTCAGGCAGGAGACTAACTGTGAATCATGATCTAGTTATGATTTATTATTTTTGCATGTTGTGTTTGTGTTGGTTGTTGATACTTATTTTTCTTGTGTTGAATTTTCTTTTTGGCTTATTTGAATTGTGCACATTGTTTGGATTTTTTGTTTCTGTGATTGTGTTTTTGTTTTTCTGATCATGATTTAATACATAATGCAACGCCCATTTCTCTCCTGCACATTTTCTCCCGCGATTACGGCTGACTTGTTTGGCCAAGCTGAACTGGTGAAAAACCTTGGGACTAAAATGGACGAGAGAGCCTGCTGCAGAGGCGGTGGACTGGGGGACTAACTCTTGTGGACTCTGCGCTTGCGTGCTGGACTGAATTATTTTAAGCTGTGGTTTTAGAGATTGTGGACGATGAAGTGACAGTGGACCTTGGCTGAAGCTCTGCTTGTGTGCATCTGCTGCTCTCTCCAGATTTACTGCTGTTCCTTACCAGTGTTTCTCATTAATTTAAAGACTATAACGCCACAAGTTCATTGAGGACTGTACAGATCATCCACCACATGTAGTGTATTATCACTGGTTGTTTGGGATTTGATTGTTATTTTGGTTGGGATTACTTTGTTGGTTGCTGGGGTTATTGTTCCACTGTGGAGATACTGGCGCTTTCTCTTTGTGAGTGTGTGTCCGTATAGGTCCTGGAGCAGCTCAGTTTTGCATCTGAATGAGTGTGAATGGTGTATACATTTTAGAAAGAGTTTGAATTCTGTGATAAATGCTTATATTTTTATATCAGCAATTGTTGTTGGGTTTTTTCTGTTGTGTTGCTTCCACCGAATTAAGAACTTGCATAATTTGATGGAGTCCCAGCTCCTTAAATGGGTGGCGTAGTCAGCTAATCATCACTGCCTGGTGTCTCACAGCTGAATGCTGAGTGGTGGAATCATTTGTATCTTTAGACACTTTGCAACTTGTTTCTTTACTTTAATCTACTCAATATCCCAAAGATTAGACGGTCTGACAGGCATAAAATAGGGTTTTTGTGCCAACAACGTGCTTCAAAGCAACATATAAAGACATGACAGGTGGCTCAAGACTTTTTGCACAGCACTGTAAGTTTACAGGAGCCTAATGTCACCATGCATTGCTAAGGACCAATTAGAGGTCTATAAAGCAATCCTTTATGTGTATGTGTAGTCCCTTTTCCACCAGCTCAACTCAACTCGCTTCTTGGTACCTGGTATCCCATTTGTTTTCCACTGCAGTTTGTACTCCTTTGATGTAGCTAGTGACAAGGAACTGTTGTGGCATCATCTTCAATGCAGCGAGCAGAGTAGCAATAGAGAATACTGAAGAGATGGTGCTGATTCTCAGTATGTGGCTTTATGTCACAGCTAGTACACATCTAATACACACATTCAAGTACCTGCCCTAATCAATAGGCAGCTGCAAGGAAGTTAATGGTATCAACCATTATCCAGCATAGTGGTTTTAACAACTATATTTCAATACTTAAAACAGAAATCAAACATTGTAAAGAGATCATAGTCATGTATATAAAGCATTTTAGAATGATTTACGATGTTGCTTAGCTGATTACAACTGCCAATTAAAACTGGAACTGCCTTAAACAATAAGACCATGGGGGGCCACACAGAACAGTTTTACTTCATGAATCTGTGACAATGAATCTGAATCTGTGGCAAAATATAATATGATAAGATATACACATGATGAATAAATATGGTATGTTATTATTTATTTATTATGGAATAAACCATTTTTCTACCAATGCAGTTCTTTAAAAGTAGGAAAGTAGGTTATGGTTGCTAAGTAGCATGAAGTAATTAAAGAGTCTGACCTTACAGTGATTTTAAACAAATAATAAAGACCAATATATATATATATATATATACACACACACATATATATATATATAGAGAGAGAGAGAGAGCATAACTTTTTGCACTGAAATTAAACCATTTTGAATGATAAGATTTTTTCTGCAACATAAAACCAAGCATTGATGTCCATTTTTACTCAGAAAAGTGTACGGTGTGTTACCGCAATAGTGCTAACACATCATCATGATGCCCACCCTTAGCTGAGACCAGGACTTCCTACTTTTTTTCTTCTTTTTCTTCCTAGTGCTTGGCCTTAACTTCACACGGGAAACCTTCCTTGGGCCCAACATGAGTTGCTTCCTCTTAACAGCGTCCCTTAGTCACTTTTAATTACCTCTGAGGCTGCTCTTTTCCCTGGGCTTCCTTCAGGATCGGGGGGGGGGACTATAGAGCAAGGGATGCTCGGGGAGGAACGAGAGCGAAGCGGAAGGTCCCTCGCCGCCTGCTGGTCCAGCAGGAGCTGTTCGCTCCTCTCTTTCCTCCTCTTCATTCTTCAGGGGCTTTCTTTCTCCCCCCCACTTCGGCCTCTTTGAAGAAGCATTCTGCAGCGTGTGCAGTTTTCGTTTCTTCCCCCGCTCTGCCTCGCTCGCTGGTTGCGTATCTTTAGGACGGGAGAACTCTCGTTAATTGCATCATTCAGATTTTTTTTCCACACTCTTTTGTTCCTTGTTTAAGTTTTGTAGTTCATTAACTGTGTTTTGGGAGGTGTGCAGGCCTCCTGAAGGGAGAGCGAATGGGTGGACTGATGTTTTGTTATTGGTGGGACAGAGAGAAAGAGAGACAGAGAGAGAGAGAGATCGAGAGAGAGAGAGAGAGGGCGGAGAGAGAGAGCAGTTAAAAAGTTCAGCTGAAAATACTGTCATGAGTGAATCGGAGTTCAGCATCAGGATGAGACGGGAGTGGAGAGATGTGTAAATGTTCGCATCTGGTGACTGCAACCGTGAATTTGGATGTTTTGACTGAACATATACATTATATATAACATCGAGTTACACTGATTATCTCGTTGGCACCTGTCAAGGGGTGGGATGTATTAGGCAGCAACTGAACAGTCAGTTCTTGAAGCTGACGTGTTGGAAGCAGAAAAAAATGGGTGAACATAAGAACCTGAGCAGCTGGTGATGACTAGATGACTGGGTCAGAGCATCTCCAACATGGACAGGTCTTGTGCGATGTTCTGGATATGCAGTGATCAGTACCTACCAAAAGTGGTCCAAGGAAGGACAATCAGTGAACTGTTGGGTCATGGAGGCTCAAGGCTCATTGATGCAGGTGGGAAGCAAAGACTAGCCCATCTGACCTGATCCCACAGAAGATCAAGGAAAGTTAAGGAGGTCAAACTGCAAGAGACAGTCTTAGGAGTCAAAGAACAATATGAAGTCTACAGAACAAGTATAGTATTTTTAAAAGATAAAACACAAACAACGGCCAGTTTTTAGAATGGGCTCTGTTTATAAATGTATAAATGTTGACGAGGTGCCATAAAGAGTGTCTTCCAATTTTCATGCAGATTCACAATTTGACTTTAGTATGGTAGATAACAGATTTTTAACAAATAAAGCAAAATCCCATGAAAGCAAAATGGTTTTTAATTTGAACTTCATTTGCATTGTTGTTTAACTCATTCTACAGCAATTACTCATCCTTCTGTGTTTGTGTACAGTCGCAGAGTGCAAAAGTCAATCAATCAATCAACTCTGCAACTTGGCTGGTTCATCAACCAATTAATCAGTCCATGAATAAACCAATCCAACATCTCACGCAACATTAGATCAGAGGATTAATCAATCATCCCATCAGCCAATCAATCAGTCAACCACATCATCGACTAATGAATAAATCAATCAGCCATTTAACCAATCCATCAGTTATGCTATTTACATTCACAATTATGGGATTTAGCAGATGCTCTTATTTACAGCAACTTTCAAAGGTGCTTTGTTGTCTATTAAGAGAATTTACCTACAGCTAGTGCAATAGGGTGGAACCCAAAATAACCGTGACCAAAGACAATTCCATTAACAACAAGGATTAGTGCAGATGCATACAAAGAAATGCCAAATAACATTCTTTCAACCAATCCACCAATCAGGTCTCCACCATTCATGTTTACCAGCAAATCCCTTAATCAGCCAAGTCATACATCAATCTACCAATCATTCAATGCTTGATCTCCTCTTAATTGCTTACATTTTCGAAAGGGGCCAGCCTGGGACTGGACTGGCTACTACTCTCACCCCTACCAGCAGGGGGAGGCACTGCCAGTCTGGCTATTTGCTTCCTGTGATTAAGTTACATGAGCAGCACCTGTTCATTACCTTATTTAAAGGAAGTTCCCAGCATGTTCTCTGCTGAGTCTGACAAATGCTGATACTCATAAGTGTTTGGGTCAGTTTGGGTCACTCTGTCTCAGTTCTCAGCTTCAGTATACGTGTATATATTTTTAAGTCTTCTTTCATTTCTATTTGTTTCTCTGCTTCCATTTCTTTCTCTCTTTAAGTTTTGTTTTTATATTTTGCTCCGGCACAAGCCAGCTAGCCAGCTAGTTCTCCCCTGGTTTTATTTCTCATCTCTTTTCAGACCCCTGAGAGCCGATAAGACTTTGAGCCTTCTCTTCTTGTTGGCCCTGTAGTGCAGCAGTTGTTGTGGTCGTAATGGGAGTCACAAAATTGTACTTCTTGAGTTTATCTCCTCCTGCCCCCTCCCGCAGTTCAGCACCTGAGTCTTACTCTTGTTCTGTAGTCACTCCTCTGGCTGTCACTAACTCTGACTGTGTGGCCATGTTACAACTGACACCTCTCTGAATAGACAGTGGTGCTTACCTGAGTTTACCTGTCCGTATACCCCCTCACTGCACACTACCTGCTTTTTTCTGAGATGACAGCATTCAGTAGTGCTCCTTTCCTCCAGCTGGGCTGCCATGTGACCACTTTGCAGGTAAAATGCCGTCAGTCAAACAAAATAAAAATCAGTGCTCTGTCTCTTGTGTCCAGTCTTAATTTTAGCCATTTCAAATAGATTGCCATCACAGCTTAATTAAATGGAGAATTGTTGAAGGATATTGACACATTGTCAACAACAACTCTTCATATTTATTGCATGTTTCCGCTGCTGGAGTTGTAGGCAGATGCTGCGGGATGCCGTTTCCCTCCAAATCGCTCAAAGGAGTTAAAGGGGCTTCCACCGGACTGCATTAGTCGCTCTCTGAGCCCGTTGTCACGTCAAGTGATTCTGCAGCCCTTTGATCCTTCAGCCACCACTCATGGGTGGCAAATTAGGCAAATTATCCACACCACCCACTGGCCCGAGGCCACCAAGTCTTAGAGACACTCGGTAGCCCAGCTAATGAAGGAGGGGATCAGATATTTAACATGGTTACCGAAATCTGGAAGAAAAATGGTGATACGTATCAGACCCCCAGACCCAGACGCTTGCTGTGGAGGCAGAGGCTTGGTAAACATCTCTGCAAAAGCCAGGTAGTACCGCTGTTTTATCTTCAGTTGGACCTGATATGGGACATGCCTGCCACTCCCCTTTTTACTGTAAGAACAAATAACTTTTCTTTCGGTTTTTATTTTGTAGTGCCTCAGTGCTTCCCACCGGTCCTGCACATTTTAGTTTTTTCACTCGAACAAACTCAAACTCAGCAAAGTGTGTAATAAAATTCCATGTCTCGCTGTCTTTAGAGCCTCACTACTTCTGAATTCTTTGAATAAGAGAGATGCATTTTTTCCTGTGGAGCTAAAGAAAGCAGGCTTACTGACAAACTCCATTATGCACCATTAGCTCCAAACAACAGCATAAAAGAACTGGAAATATGGAAAGCCGGCCATTTATGTAGTGCATAAGAGTTTATTCAGATAAAACTTGATGTTAGTACCAAATATGGCATTCATTCATTCATTCATTCATTCATTCATTCATTCATTCATCTATTACTTAAGCCACGCATCCTAACTCAGGTCATGGGGTGCTGAAATGACCTGATTATGCAAAATACAAAATATGGAACTGCCTTTATTAACTAAGCCTAGAAGAAACTGTTTGGATGTATTTTGTTATTTTGAACTCTAAAATAGTGATATAACACATCTGTGTACAGTCCGATTTAGCAAAAACTCAACTTTTCTGCAACCTGTGATTGAATGCAGCTATCAAATGTTAAAGATGAAAACAGTATGCACATATTACTGTAAAAAAAACACCCCAAAAATAAATAAAGAAAATTTCAATGAGTAAACTGAACAATTGACTTTTTAAGAACTTAAAATTACAGAGGTACTTCAATGTCTTTGCTGTTTATATTTACATAAGTGTCCAGTAGGCATATTTTCCAACAGGTGGTGTGTATTGTTATAACTGTACAGAGCCACATCACACTTCTGGTTTCTGGCCTCCTTATTGCTGCCCCATTAAAAAGCATCTTGAATAAAATTTTGTATTTTGAAAGCCTTTGAAGTGAAATCTTTTGACGTTGCACTTGACTCGCTAACACATGCTAAGACTACATCATCAGCCATGTTCTGAAATGAGGTGAATCCCTTTTCTGATTCTGAGTCTGGTAGATGGTTTATTTTGATTTATTTTGTGATCTGATTGGCTACCAAATGATGACAAAACTAAACAAACACGTAATATCTTTTGACTTTGTATTAAATATGAACAAGACGAATGGGGTTATCAGTATCAGAATCAGAAAACATTATTGATTCCGGAGGAAATTGCTTATGTAATGACTGCACAGACACAGAGACAAGTACAATATAAAATATAAAGTCTAAATAAACCCAATCAAAATATGAAAAACCTCAATATGAAATACACTATGCTATACACACAAATACTGGGTATAAATACTATAGATATTAAACCTATCTAGATTTGTAAACATAAAAGATGAATGATACCACACACACACACACACACACACACAAACACACACACATACACTTACACACACACACACAGATATTGTCAGTAAGCTCATCATCTCTAGTTCAAGGTATATGAAATAGTTGTAATGTAATTTAAGTTTCAACAAATTTGTCCTTGAAGGCTTAATGTAAAAAAAATAATGTTAGAACATCACTAAAACACTCACTGTAATCTAACCAAGGCACGTCACCTCTAATGTAGATTCACTGGCCAGTCCTCTAGTGAGACATTTTCTGGTTATAGGCTAATTGAGATCCATCTGCCCTGGATGGTGGGTTATGAGTGCTTGGAAGGGTTAATAGGGAGGAAGAGTTACGGGAAAAACGAAAAATTAGTAAGCTGTTGCAAAGGCTGCCTCGATCCATACCACATTCAAACTGAGACGGACCGTTGTTTCCTTAAGCATGTCCTTTCTGTTTCCTCTCCGGTCGCGAGAGCACTCGAACATAGTCGATATTGCGCTCTGTAAATGCAACCTGTGCTCTCAGCATTAAGAGGAGAAGATCTCCAGAAGAGAGCGTGATCCTGCCTCCATTCTAAGTGTTAGTAGGGGATAATGAAGCAGGACAGGAGCCCTCTGTCTCCACGCCTCAGTCACAACTCACTCCCTGCACTGTCAATCACCTGCTGCCATCGCCACCCACCCGAGAGCCGCCCCAGCCCTTCTCTCGCTCCCGTACTCTCTGAGCGAGGGAGCAGGCAATCGGAGTGTTGCGTCGGACTAAACTATAATGATGGAGGAATGTATAATGGAATGCACTGAAGCCAAAACTACTTACCTTCTATTATTCCTTCCCAAACCTTTTAGTGTGTTCTAGTCTGGGGTGGGTGGGAATACTGTCAAGAGGTAACCGCCTCCCATTGCTTATCCCACTACACTGTCAAAAAAAGGTACTGCAAAGGTGTTTTCAAGGTCAACGTAACTCCCAAAGAAACGCCATGGCCCTTAAAGTCTTTCTACCTTAAATCAGGTTTTTTCAAGGGTGTATGGTATCAGTTCAACTGCAATAAAATACAGTTGTATAAGATTCAAGACTCTAGATGTTTGTCATAAGATAAGATAAGATAAGATAAGATAAGATAAGATAAGATAAACCTTTATTAGTCCCACAAGTGGGAAATATGCATTGTCACGGCAGAAAGTGGACAGAACAAAGGTAAGAGCAGCGAAAATTAAAAAAAAACAATAGAATAGAATAAAAACAATACCAACCATAAAGTACAAAATGTACACTATACAATCTAGAAACATAAAATATGGATGTATGTATTGGAAAATATATATGTATATGTAAACTTAAATAAGTATATGTACGTATGTACACATGTACAATGGGTATATGTATGATTATATACTTATACATATACAAATACCCATATACACAGTTATACACGTACAACATGCAGCAAAATGAAACCTTGAATCAGTTCTGAGACAGTAACTAGAACACAGACGATATGGTTCTGAAAACAGTGGCCCCCCATTGACAGTTTAGCTCTGTTTTTTTCTAAGTGTAGTCTTTTAGTGCTCACATACCCTGCGCACCCTGTAGACTCTCTTGGATCTTGGAAGGAATGCTTGTTTTTCTCTCTCGCCCCCTCTCTCCTTCACTCACCCTGGCTGAAGTTGGCCACTCCTGTCCTGCATGTCTTCTCCACGCTCTCCTGGTCTTTTTTCTGGCATGGAGGCCATCTCTGCGTAATGTAATTTCACAGTTCATTAGGACCAGGCCTGGCACGGCCCACTGCTAGACTGAGTAATGACACCACACCGATTAGCTATTACTCCTCTCACCAGCGGCACTCACTAACAAACACATCCCCTCCTCATCTGCACTCCATATGCTGGCTCGAAGCCATTGTCTGCTTTTTTTTGGGGCCATTTAAGAGGTGAGCAGTATTGATCGGTCAGTCTAAGGACTGCATGAAAAATGACTCGAGCAGAGAGTGATCAAAGCGTTTCTCCAGGCTCATTTTTATATAGAATAAAAATAATGCTACATTTTTCCTCTCAGGAAAGGCAATGATCTACATCAGTGGTACATGAAAAGGCAGTTAAACTGTCAGATAGATAAAGACATCAGCATTCAAAGAAACCGGTTTAAATAAATGCAATTTCAAAGGTCTTTCAAACGTGTTCTCGCTAGAATGCTAACGGCTGCTATAAATGTATAATATATTGGCTCAGTGTGTGTGATGCGTGGGGAGCGTCCATTCCCACAGAAGAGCTGCTGTAGCACAAATTGCTGAAAAAATAAATACTGACTATTATAGAAAAGTGTCAGAACACACAGTGGATCACAGCTTGCAGGGCTGCATAGCCGCACACCAGTCAGAGAGCCCATTCTGACCCCTGTCCACCGCAAAAAGGGCTTACAATGGACACATGGCCATCAGAACTGGACCATGCAGCAATAGATAAACGAGGTCTGGTAAGATGAAACATGGTTTCTTTTGCATCATGTGGATGGTCCGGTGTGAGTGCGACACTTACCCGGGCAAGAGATGGCACCAGGATGCACCATGGGAGGAAGGCGAGTCAGCGGAGACAGTGTGATGCTCTGGGAAATGATCTGCTGGGAACCCTTGGGTCCTGGAATTCATGTGTAAATTACTTTGCCACATACTACCTTCCCAAAACTTGGTTGTAGAACTAGTGCACCCCTTCACGGCTGTGGTGTTGCCTAATGGCTGTGGCCCCTTTCTGAAGGAAAATGTGCACTGCTACGCTGCAAACATTGCACAGAAATGCATGAAAAGATACTGAAACACAAAATAACACTGTGGTGGGAATATTAAAAGCTAAAAAAAAAAGCATTAGAATATATCTTATTCAAATTTAACAACTCCTGTTAAATGATCTGTAGATGGAAAAATAAAAGCACAAGCAATGCTGAAAAACTCTGCCCCTCCTCACTCCCCATATTCAGAGAAAGACCGCATAAAGTATCAAATGCCTTGCAGATAACAGCTAATTACTGTAAAATGCAACTCTTTAAGAGTCATAGGTCTAGAAGAGGGAACCTTCCAAAGCCAGGTTTCACCAGACAGTTCATTACCAAAATAAACATCTACAGATAAACCAACTGAAGTGGGACCTTTATATGCAATTACATGTAAATTATCCTGTTTTGGTGTAAATCACATTTACATTAAATTTTCATTCTATATTAACAGGTTTGACTCTGCACTGCGGTCTGATCTCCATTATTTCATTGTCAAAAAATCACTAAAATGTGTCAAAACAATTCATTGTTGAAGCTGTAAGATAAGATAAGATAAGATAAACCTTTATTAGTCCCACACGTGGGAAATTTCCATTGTTACTGCAGAAAGTGGACAGAACAAAGATAAGAGCAGCGAAACAATAGAATAAAAACTACACAACACAACAGTACAGTATAAAAAGGACACAATACAAATAATCTAACAATATAAATATGGACATGTGTGTATTGAAAAAAAAATATATATATGTATATGTAAACCTATATATGTATGTGTATTGAGTATATGTATGTATATATGTACAGAGTGGATATATATATATATATATATATATATATATATATGTATGTGTGTAGAAACACTATGGATATATATACAAGTAGAACAGTAATAATGCAC
>JBBPCZ010000019.1:21299345-21319902 GCA_037974445.1 Brycinus macrolepidotus | reverse complement strand
CAGTAATAATGCACCAGATACAGTAATAATGCACCAAGACAAATTGCACATTTCACACAGTAATATTTCACCCCAAAAATAAGTGCACATGTTTAGAGCCAATAAAAAACAATAAACAGTGCGGCGAGTAGCAGCGCTGCCAGTGCATTTACAGCTGAAAGAATTGGTGTAAATAAAACTTGCGTTTTGCTTAGACTCAGCCGCAGCTACTTTGGAGGGAAATTGTACCCCAGAGATCCTCTACGAACTGTGTAAAACTCTAGAACAACAAATCTGACACGAGGAGGATGAGTGTTAATGAAGTTCCTGGCGCAGAGCTTCATTAGCATATTAGGTGTTGGGGCTGGTAATGAATGCGACTCTGCAGGTGTGCGCGCCTCACGGCCTTAAAATAACCGTCATTATCCATGAAAACATAATGATGATCATTTGACGCTCACGCTAAGATAATACTCACATCAACGATAATATCATAAATGCCCTGCAATGCTTGGGAGTTGATTGTCTGTCTGTGTTGGGTGTCTGTGTGTGTGTGTGTGTGTGTGTTTGTGTTTGTATTTAGCTCTCTGTGGAGACTCTGTGTCCTCGAGATGGAAAGCATGAAGGCGTGTGCCATTGGAGGAACCACAAAGTGAAAAGCATTTTGGGCCAAAAATATGACTTTTACATTAGAAACGAGCGCTCAAAGATTGACCTTTTTCCAAAATCTTCTAATTAAATTTACATGGAAATCGATTTCCATTGCAGTGCTTCAGTTTTTAACATGGTCTTGTTGTTTTGCCCTCGCTATTTCATCTTGGAGGAATCCCAAACGCCGTCATAAAGGTTTTGCATTGCTGTGTTGGCGCAGGTGAAGTCTGTTAGATGATGGAGATGTAAATGCATGTAAATGTAAACTTCAGTATGATCACGATCTGCCAATCAAACAAGATAACAACGGCAGGCAGTTGTGTTTCTAAGCCAGAGCAATAAGGTAGGATATAAGATATCACTTTATTAATTCTCAAAGGGAAATTAGAGAATTCCAGAAGCTTATAAACAAGATAAACATACAGAGTACTCACAGAAATAGGCAAACATGAAGTAAAATAAAATAGAAATCTATTTATAATGGAAAACAAACAGAGAAACTACATAGTGTGTATTGGTTTGTGTGTGTATATATTGGTTTGTGTGTGTGTAAACATATATAATATTTTACTAATGTTTTACTAATGTTTTCTTAGTGTTTTCTAAGGCTGTATCTCCAACATAATAAGATTATAGGAGAAGGTAAAACCTTCTTAATTATCACTGTAAGTTAATATAACAACATTTCATTGTAAGTAATTTTATACCGTCCACATGATATACACCACTCAGTCATAACATTAAAAGTAAAATATTTTGCAGCTTTCATGCTGCCAAAATAGATGTGTGTGTGTGACATTCTATTACATGAAGTGAGATGGTGAAGGGTGCCACCTTTTAAGTCTTCAGAGGGGTCATGACTGAAAGCTGGTAAAGTCAACCAGCTGTGATTAGGGCTGAAAACACTCCACTCACAGAGAATACAGAATACAGACCTGTTACCACAACATGAGCAGTGAAGTTTGGTCAAATTCCTCACTGGCTACCGTTGAGAGGCCAGGATCTCAAAGCTGCACCAAGAGAAAAGGTGAGGATGACCTTATTTTAGCACTGTTTGCTGTTTAGCCTGTAAGTGCAGCTTGTAGACCCGTGTTTCTGTAGCGCGAATGATGTCGCTTTGTGTGGTCATGAACACTGGATTTTACAATCAAGTTGTTTAAGAACTGTCTTCGGTTTTCCGTTCTCACCTGATTGGTTTCCAGTTGCTATGGGTACCAGTCCAGCATCCGCTGATCTACAACACATGGACTGCCTCCTCGACTGACATGCTTTCCTTCACTTGCCTTCATTTCAGACCACTTGGAGAACCAGCATGGTTGCTTTATGGTATTTTAAAATAGTATCTGGTTTATACTGAGAGCTGGAGCAGTATTATAAGAATTAACTAGATTTTTTTTCTGCAAGAAAATGCAAAGTATGACTGCATGGTTGCTAAAAAACCTATGTTTGGAGACACCCAAGCTTTGGTTTTATGGGCAAAAGAAGTGTGTGTTACAAAAAAAAAGTCTACTCTGGATTTGAACCAGCGATCTTCTGGTTCTTGTCGTTCAGTGTCTGGTGCTCTACCACTGAACCACCAAGGGGGCATGAACCCGATGGCTCTTACCAAGCCACTTATGGTTAAGGACAGCTGAACGCACCGCCCCATTCACGGGCTGATTATTTTTTTAATTAAACCACAACAAACAGTGACACACGTCTTTTTTCATAACTGACCTGAGCTTTAGTGTCTTGACGTCTGTTCATGAGTCTGCTGTGTGCTTTACTCCGCTTTTGAAGGCGAGTCGACCATCCACTCTCTCTCCCCGTACATTACAGAGCCGACTCAACCACAAAAAATTATTATTTAAATGATCGATACTCGGCCCCTGATCAACCAATCAAAATTCTGAATACACACGCACTGTGCCAGATATTAATTGTTTGTTGTTTTGACATTGGAAACATTCCAATATTTCAAAACCTGTAGGAGGCAAATTCCAGCTATAAAAAGAATAAAGATCACAATCACACTAATGTTTACATGGGTGGGTTTTTTTTGATGGAAGACACCAAAATGTATGAGAACTGATGTGTGTGGCGTGAGACCAGGATACTAGACCTGAGTGTATTAGTGTCACGGCCAGTGTGTAGAGATGGCAGTCTTGACCCTTCTCCTCCCGTTGTCCTCTGAGTGACTGTATGTGTAACAGAGGTGTTAAGCCCTTTGGAGGCATGAAGCAAACTCAGTGAGGACACTGGTAGGGTGACATCATCATGGACTTTCTTTTTTGTTGCTGAAATTAGGGTTTAATTTGGTATAGCACAGTAGCAACAGTCACACAAAAGGACATGGAAACACCTCGCAAAGAATTAATACCAACCAGGGATGGACACTGTGGTCAGGATTCATCGGACCGGGTCCCAAAAATGCATCACTCTGTTTATTGTTATCACTGTACTATAATACACCCTGATTCAGACCACACATTCGTAGTAGGTGATGTTACTCATTTACACCAAAAGTTGCAGGATATACAAACGTTAACCATGGGTTTTCACATTACAAGCCTAGTCACGACATAACCTGTTTCACTTCGTGCCTTTTAGCTCGAAAAACGTATTTGTGAAGAGCGGGTTAACTGATAATGTGCAATGATTCTGATCTAGAGTGAGGTAGCTTTCAGACAGCTAAACAGCACCAAAATGTAAACTGCTGCCTCTACACTGTCCTCTAGTGGAGGGCTGAGACATCACACAGTTCAGATCTAAGCGTAATCACTTATTAAAAATTCGGAAAATGTACTCTTCAGATTTTTTATGCTTACTGGGAAATTTGAAAATTCAGACTATCCGTAATACAAGCATCTTAGGATAGTGCATGGGTTTGTGTATAAATGAGTGTTTGTGTGTGTGTGTGTGTGTGTGTGTGTGTGCTCACACATGTGACTTTTGAGGGTGGACTACGTTCATGTGGAGAAAATGTCATTTTGCTACCTGCACTTTGAGGATTGCAGATAACACACAGCAGGTCGTGGGATCAAATGAACTAATTCAGGACAAACGCACCAGTTTAGAGCTCCACATTAGCCTGTGACCTGCTGTTATTTACCACTGCTGAAGAGATCTCCCCTATTCCTGAGGGTTCTCTTTCACCACACACACACACACACACACACACACACACACACACACACACACACAAACAGTGTTTTCTGCTCTCTCTCTCTCTCTCTCTCTCACATCCATTTATTCAAGATTGTTTCATGGATATGACTGTGACTGTCACTCATGGATGAGTACAAACCAGGTGTGTGTGTGTGTGTCATGGCTGGCCATGGTGGGCTGTGTGTGTGTGTCATGGCTGGCCATGGTAGTCTGTGTGTGTGTGTACGCATGTGTATTTTGTTTTATATGGTATGATAGATAGTATAGCAGTGAACTGCACTCCATATGCATGCGAGTGTGTTGTTGCATGTAAATGTGCAGCCAAGCAGTCCGAGCACGTGCTCAGAAAGAACCCAGGAGGGGCTTGAGAAGCAACACTTTTTCCTTCACCCTCTTGGTCAGTCTATATAATGACTGCTTTTTATTTGGCCCAACTATCTAAAATTACTGTCAGAACAAAACCTTGTATCTCTATTATTATTATTATTAGTATTATTATTATTATTATTAGTAGTAGTAGTAGTAGTAGTAGTATTATTGATGTTGTTGGTCGTGGTGGTGGTGGTGGTGTTTGTTGTTAATGTTGCTGTTAAATTGTTTTTATGTTTGTTTGTTTGTTTGCTTTGTTTCACTGCAATTTATACACCGTGTCAAAATTTCACAATGAACAAACCAATAGAAATGCTCCAAAATGATAAAAGAAAACATTAACTTACAAGTTAGGATTTTTGTTACCTTTGCCTGTAAAGTTACTTTTTTTGAAAATATGAAGTTTTGCATACTTTTATGTGAGAATTTGTTCTAATATTATACGTTGTTCAATATTTGGCACAATTATTTATGTAAATGATCGACTTTGGTATGGAGCTCACAGTCAGGATGGATTCCACAACTGCCGTCACTCTTGGTCGTCTCCTCTGGCTCATTACTGCCCCCTATGGTCCACTTACACCGCTAGCCATTAGAAAGAGTAGTGGATAACTCACTGGTCCTGTAGGTTAGAGCCTGGCGCTCAAATCCTGACTTTGACAATCATGCAAACACTTTAAGCTGCTTGAGGAAAACTACTAACACTGTTTTCTTTCCTCTGAAACATTAGGCTGCCTGTCTCTGTAAGAATGTCTGCCATATACGGTAAAATGAATTCAATTTCAGTCATACTAAGATTTTAAAGATTCTGAAGCTTTAATGGACTAGGCCTGAAAGTATTGATACAGAACACTATTTACAAGTGTTTTATGTCATCTCATTCATAACAAATTCTATTACCAGTTGCTGAACACATATATTACATATTAATATACAATCTATGTGTTATACATTGAGAAAAACAACAAAAACACACCGAGCAAAAAACTTTGCATTAATAATCCAAATAGTGCATTTGTTTTACTTGGCTGTCCAGGATAATGTATTTTACCCACTGATTGGTTACCAAGCAATGACAAAACTAAAAAAAAACATGTCAAATAAATGTCCCAGGAACTTTAATCTGTATACACTGATGTAATGGGCAGGCAATACAGATATATCTGCAGCAGCTGTAGACCTGTCCTGGGATTTCACATGGAAATGTAACACACACTACGCGCATGTCGCCGGAACGCTCCACTTCTCTAGTTTAAGGTGGAATGTGGTGTTTGTTGATATCTCAAATGGTTGTAAGGTTATTTAGGTTTAACAGAGTGTATCGTTCACACTTAAGCCCCTACTCTCTGAATGTGCATGGGCCTGGCTGTTTGCATGTGTGAGGTTCTATTTGGGTTCTGTGGATAGGCTCACCCACTGCAGCACCTTACCACACCACATGTATGTGTGTGTCTTTACGTGTGTGAACTGTATAAGTGAGAATAGCCCCTTATACAGTAGCACTCTGCCCCTCATGTCCTTGACTATAGAACACAAGAGTGGGCCCAGGTTCCATGATTTACTGGAAATGCATTCCAGTGTTTCCTTTATGAGAGCTTGCGTGTGCATGTGTGAGCGTGTGTGTGTGTGTGTGTGTGTGTGTGTGTGTGTGCCGTGTCACCGGGGCCGCAGAGGTGCCCCTCAAACTCTCACTTGATAAAATATCCCATTAACCTCCTTCTATGGAGAGCGCTTATTGTGTTCCTCTCCAGGTGGCTTGAGGGCGATTGCTTTATTAAGTCTCTCATGATAAACAGCGAAGCATCAGCGACATGCATGAGCTTTTAATTCACGAAGAGAGACGGCCTGTCTGCAGCTTTTACCTGAATGCCTGCTTCGCATATTCCTTTTTTTTTTTTTTTTTAATTCCACCCCCGGGCCTGCAGGACATCCAGAGCGAGGTCCTGCTGAATAAATCATGAAGATTCTGATTGATCTGCATGAAGGTTTGCGTTCGCAGAAGCAACACAACACACTTCACTATGCAGCCAGTTAATAATTCAAATCAAACATGCTTTGGGGTACTTTTAGGAATGCCTTGTAATATGAAGCTTTTCCATAAAAAACGTATTGCTTTTCTCCCCAAAGGGACTTTTGTACACCACTGTTCAATCACTCACATTAATACTTTCTGTTCTTTTAGAAACAATATATATTATGCAGTGTAGACTTAAATACTGTAAACTCGATTTTTGAAGTAGTTTGGGAAGCAGATTTAAGTAACTATTTACAGAGTATAAATAGGCAGACAACTGATTGCCAAGCCACCGAGTTTCTCTTAAATGGTAAATAGTGTCTGGCTAAGATCAAGTGTAGTATCTGATCTTATAAATTTAATATCCGATACGTCCTCTATATTAAATTGATTCCTAGAACAAGGAGACGGAAAAGGTGGACATCTTGGTGGATAAGTTCCAGATCTCGGAGAAGATACTTGTACCCATTTACCATCAACATATAAACACCCAGCCCCACCCAGGGTGCGTCCCTGCCTCGCCCCCTTCAGCCCTGGGATAGGCTCCCGGTACCCGTGACCCTCGTGAGGATTAACCAGTCACAGAAAATGAACGAATCAATTTCTAGAACAAGGAGACGGAAAAGGGGGTTGCTTCAAGTGCTCTACGCATCGACCTGGCATTGAAGAAAATTGGGGCAGCTGGTGGCCTGGTGGTTAGGGAATTGCCCCTGCGATCAAAAAGTCATGGGTTTGAATCCCAGGACCGCCAAAGACATCACTGAGGTACCCTTGAGCAAGGTACCCTCCCCGCACTCTGCTCCCCAGGTGCTGCGTCGCTGGCTGCCCGCTGCTTCACTTGGTGAATGGGTTAAATGGGTTAAATACAGAGAATTTCGCACTGTGCTGTATTCATGCGTGACTATAAGGGGCCACTATACTTACCATATTTTCACTGAGACAGTCACTTTATGAAACACCATTGCCATGAAGAGATGTACATGGTGTCAAAGTAACATCCACATGAATGCCGGGACCCACGGTTTCCCAGCAGAACATCACCCAGAGCATCACACTGTCTCCACCAGCTTCCCTTCCTCTTAGAGTTCATCCTGAATCCACCTCCAACCTCTTCCCCAGGTAAGTGACGCATACACACCCAGCCATCCACATGATGCAAAAGAAAACATGATTCATCAGACCGGGTTACCGTCTTCCTTTGCTCCATGGTCCATTCCGACACTCACGTGCCCATTGTGGGCACTTTCAGTGGCGGGCACTCATCAGTCTGAGGCTACACAGCTCCATACACAGCGAGCTGTGATGCACTGCGTGTTCTGGCACTTTTCTGTCATGACAAGCATCAACTTTTACAGCTACAGTAGCTTTTCTGTGGGATCGGAACAGACGGGCTAGACTTCACACCCCACACACATCACCGAGCCTCGGGCGCCCATGACCCTGTTGCCGGTTCACCAGTTGTCCTCACTTGGGCCGCTTTTGGTACTTGTCATTACATACAGGAGTACCATTCGTCTAGCCATCACTATTTGGCCCTTACTCTCACCCATTTTTAACTGCTTCCAACACAACAACCTTAAGAACTGACTGGATATTGGAAACATTGATTCAAAACTGTTGAATGGCAATGAATAATTTAGTATGTATGTAATAGTATATATTGTACAGAGTCATTAATTGATTATATTTACTGATCCTTTGTTGCTGTAAGACACTATATCTGCATCGTTGTGTTTGATCATCGGTTCATTTGAACCCAACAGGACCACACTGTCTCAAAATACTACTCCATTTTCTTGAAATACTGTAGCAAACCCTAGGGCTTCAAATGTTATGGCCACTCCTTACTTGGCCAGTCCCTCGCCGACAATCCACTACTGAAGGCAATAGCCATATTTATGACCAGGCAGATCAATACAGGGCTCATATCATCTTAGTTAATTCACTTCACTGCTGTAGAGGATTCAAGATCTATGATCTTTAATAGCTTTCATTTGGTTTCTGTTCTAAAACAATTACGCCTCCTCCTTCTGCCAGAGATGAAGCTTTGAATGAAAACTGAATAGGATATAAAGTACATCAGTAACTGGAGCATCAAAGGCTTTTGAAAAGTATTAAAAGGTATGAGGAGCTATTCATTCGAATCAGGTTCGAACAAGAGGCTTTATGGGTAGTCTTAAGAGAAGATGAAGGAATGCAGAAGATATGGGATATTGAAACATCTTTAGAACATTGTTTTGCCTCCATCAGACAGTGTGATACAGTACATTTGCAAATCCTAATATATATATATATATGTACACACACACACACACACACACACACATATATATACACACACATACACACACACACACACACATATATATATACACACACACACACACATATATATATACACACACACACACACACATATATATATATTTACATGGAGGTTGTTTGGTAGTTCTGTTTTTTTCTCAGACATTGCAAGTGTTAAAAGATCCTCACTATGGATTTAGGCATTCCAAATGTATTTTTAAATGACCATTTTCCAATCCCAAAGAATTAAATGGCCCATTTTTTTTTACTGTGGCTTTCAGACTGATATATGTAAATAACCTCTGTTCTGACTGAAAGCAGTCCAGGCCGAAACACTCCTTGTAACTTCAGGATGAATGGGCAGAGCTAAGCTTCTGTAGACTGGATAGTTGGATTTGTTGTTTTCACAAAACCAATGAATTTAAAATGGGCTTATTTTATACTAGACTGTATGGAGTGAAAATTACATTTTTGAACAGTATTTATTTATTTATCCATTTGAAAGCCACCCCCAAGCACCCACCGGAAGGTGCACTGAGGGTTCATCTACAAGCAAACTTTGAACTGCAATAAATAGCTCAAGTGGACACCTTGGTGGACAAGTTCCAGATCTCGGAGAAGATACTTGTACCCATTTACCATCAACATATAAACACCTATACAGACATCCTCGAAATATAAGATTTGAGTTGAGTTTGAAAAGTCAAAGGAACAGATGGCTCAAATGCGTCAAACATTCTGGCAGCAATAAATTCAGATGGTATACGTGGCCATGTTATCCTGAACATGGCTTGACTTAGCAATGCGGGACGGCTAATTTAAGCGGCATCAGAGGGAGGCAGGTTTCCACTTGCTGCTGAATAGTGTAGCGCTGATATGATTGCATAGTTCTGGTGTAACTTGCTGGCAGTTCCATCTCAAGCTTACCAAAATCCTCATGACCCAGAGTACAGAATCCCCCAGAAGACTTAAGAACACACTTCCCCTACAACAGGACAGGGAACAAAGGACATTTAATAGTGCTGTGTTTTAGCAGAGGTAGTGCGTTTGAGAGGTTTTATGTGTATTATAGATATAGAATAAGGGGGAAGAAGTATTCAGACACTTTTGTTTTGATTATTTAATACACTGCCATTGCATAAATCTCCTTCAAATTTGAACACATAATATCTTTTGACTTCGTATTAAATGTGAACAAGAAGAAGACGGTTATCAGAATCAGAATCAGAAAACTTTATTGATTCCAGAGGAAACTGCTTTTGTAATGACTGCACAGACACAGAGACACAGAGACAAGTACAATATAAAGTATAAAGTCTAAATAAACTCTGTAGAAAAAACCTCAATATGAAACACATTATGCTATATACACAGATGCTGGGTATAAATACTATAGATATTAACCTATACGGATTTATAAACATAAAAAATGAATTATATCACACACACACACACACGTACAAACCAAGTTGTGCGGTTGTCTAACCTATCATTGGCAGGTTGCAAGGTTGATTTTTGGTGGTGCCACAGCCATCCGGGTCTGGGAGTCCAAGACAGCGCAGGTAGCGATGAAAACCAGTGCGAGCATCTGTTAGCTAACATAACATAATTGACCCCAGTGTTGTATGTCGTGTCCCAGGTGGTACCGACTAACTGGATGAATCCTAACTAGTGGATGGTGTGTGTGTGTGTGTGTGTGTGTGTGGCGACCTGAAAGTGACAGATATACATTCATTAATTTTCTGTAACCGCTTAATCCTTGGTTGCGGGTACCCGGAGCCCATCCCGGGGTCCACGGGCACGAGACAGGGTCTCACGCAGGGCACACACACACACACACACACACACACACACACCATTCACTCACTCACACACACACACACCATTCACACACACGTTTAATTTAGTATCCACAGTTCACCTGACATGCATGTCTTTGGACTGTGGGAGAAACACGGAGAGCCCGGAGGAAACCCACGACACCACGAGGAGAACATGCGCACACACACACACACACACACACACACACACACACACACAACTACCCAACCCTGGAGGTGTGTGGCAACAGTGCTACCCACTGCACCTTCATGGGGCCAACAGCTATGCAAAGAATAATAATTAATTAACTCTGTGACAGTCATTTCTTTTTCTTTATTCACTCAAAACTAGTCTAAAAAAGATACACATGTAAAATGTTTTAAATTTCGAAGCACTTAGACAAATCAGAACTGTTTTGAAAACATGTACCCTGGTCAGACAAAGCAAAAACTGAGCCCTTCAACAAAACTGAGCTCTTCAACAAAACTGAGCTCTTCAACAACAATTCAGGTTCTTACTTTAGAAAAAGAAGGGTTGTGCTTATAATCCAAAGACCATCACACTCACAGTGAAGTATGAAGGCGGGAGCATCGTGCTACAGGGCTACTTCTCTACAAATGTTATCAGGAACTATAAATGGTTTGAGCACATATTAGAGGCATATTAGGGATACATTAATGGTAGGAGAGCATATTAGAGGAGAATTTAATCTCCTTGATGAAGAAAGTGAAGAAGATTTCAACAAGGTAATGACCCCCAACATACAGACACAATAACCCAAAATTGCTTTCTGAAAAAAATGAAAGAAGGTGCTTGCATGGCCTGAACCCCCTTGAAAATTAATGGAGGATTTTGAAACTGCGAGTCAAACAGGGTGACCCTCATTACTTGGGGAATTGAAGATGATTTGCCAGTAATAATGGGCCAAAATTGAATCACAATGCTGCAAAAATGAAAATTACTTCTTACCGTACACTTCTTGAAAATATAATTGCCAACAGCAGCTTTGCAGCAAAATAATGTTTTTCATTTTTGTCAAAAGATTTATCCTCATTATGCACACATATATATATATACACACTTTTTTTTTATATGTATATATTTATGTGTGTGTGTGTGTGTTTGTGTATGTGTTTGTATATGTGTTTGTGTGTGTGTGTGTGTAAGTTCATAAGGGGGCAATTTGACGGAGGGGGTGATCAACCAGATGTTTGGTGGATGGGTGTGAAGGAGTTGGATGGATGATCAACAAAATTTTTCCCATCTGGGGGGCAGTGTTGCCCAATCAGCCAATCAGATTTCCAACTGAATCCCAAAATATGTGTGTATGTGTGTGTGTGTGTGTGTGTGGGGGGGGGGGGGGGGGTTGTGGGGGGTTATTATGAATCTGGCTTTTTTTTTTTTGTTGGTGTGTGTTATGGCCAACACAGAGAAAAGTTGAGGCAGAAACACTAAATATTGTTAATGTATCCTATAGTAGTCTAGTGTCAGCACCCTGTCTCCTCCAGTCCTCCTGGTGAGGCATCACTGGACATAATGATGTGACGTAAGCCTGTTGGGAGTCATTGCCATGGCGTTTGGTAGACGCATGATGGTGGCTAGGGGAGCTGTTAATGTTTTCAGTTTGTCTGTTTGATGTAACACTGTTTGTAGTGGGCTTCATTTCTTCCTTGTGTTCCATTCCTTAGTGAAACGAGGATGTCAACAAGGCTGAGAGAGTCTATTTTAGTTCTTTAGTTCTTGCACGTGTATACTATGTAAAGAACCTGTTTTCAACTTCAATTGATCTTATTAACATGGCTAAAGTTAAAAACACCACTGAAACTCATTCTTTTGAAAAGAAAAAAAAAATAAATATAGCAATACTGTCTTAAAACTAATACAATTCTGAAATGTTGAAATTTTAGTCTGTTCCTGAAGTTAATGACCAAACTGGAGGTCTTATACGCCTCCACCTTGGACAGGGATGCCCGATTCTGGACCTGGAGGTTCAGTGTCCAGCACAGTTTGGTGATTTACCTGCTCAAAGACTTGGTTCAGTTCGTCTGTTAATTAGGGTTACTGTGTGTATTTGAGTAGTGCAACTACCAAAAGTGTGCTTTAAACAAGCCCTACAATATTTGGGCGGCCCTGACTTGGAACCTAGTTTTGCACCTAGATTTAATCATCTAGCGTATTTCAGAGGCATGGATTTTTATTCATTTTAATGGACAACTTACGTGATTATGTTTACTTTTTTGGCAACCGGCTGTTGCTAAATGATCTCCCTTTAGTTTTGATATGGACATGAGCATAGAGATTAGCCCTGGAGTGTTTCTACCGATTCTGAGGATACCAAAAAACAAAAAGCTGAAATACCTGAGTATCTCTCATTGGTTATGCCTTCAGGAGCTCAACTATAGCCCTCATGCATCAGACCCATTGTTGGCCCTCAGGAATATAAGCCATGAGAGTATCTAGAGCAGGTATTAAGCTACAGTCGGGCTAGACATTAGCAGTGTGTGTCATTGTAAATATTAATTTTAGCAGAGGGCGACCTTCAGTACTGTTATATGAGGCCTCGTCCCTTCAGAGGTTAACACAGCCAAAGCAGTATTGACATTGTCATTAGTTGAGGATGTGAATTTGTGTGAACCGTTCACAAACTTAATGCAAAGTTTTGCATGTAAAATTGATCTGTAAGGTGAAATTGCTCATTGTGGCCTTTCCCATGGAATTTCGCTTGCAAAATTTAGCTGACCACACACTACTGCGAGGCCCTTTAATGTTTTCAGTCATTAGTAGGTGCTGCTTGTAATTTCATGTTCCTAGAGGTGCCCAAAGAAGATCTATGCCTGAGACTGGGCTGTTCTTTCTCATGCAGCTCAATATACAGCCAGAATGTCCCGTATGTGATACATTATTTATTGTGTTGTAAACCACAGGGTTGAAAGACAAGGCCACTGATCACTTGAAGCAGGGTTCATATGTGGCACAGCGTAGGATTTATTTTAGTAAGTTACTGTTTGAACCTCTTCAAAAGCATGCAAAGAGATCTGTCAGTTTAATATCTTACATGTAAGCTTGGCAACAAAACTTTGGGTTAAATTATTTCATGATCACATGATTGGCAACTAAATGATATATTTTGAGAGATTACATAAATCACCCCCTGTCTTTCCCATCAGATTCGGTAGCCTCGTTCATCTCATACATTTTATTTCATTACACACTGTTCAGGCTGAAATATCAATGGCCAAATCAAATGATGCATGATAATGTAAGCCCGATGACAAGCGGCGCCTGCTTTAATTGGTCCTCCCAGACTAATATGATGTAGATATTGAAGGGAGAGTGACTCAAAGTTGACGTTTGAACATGGAAATGTGACATTACGCTGTGAAAAAGGTGGCATTTTGAGAAGTCCTTACGCTGAATATGAAATCACTTCATTAGGAGGAGCAGGCGACAGCACAATCAAGGACAGGACTGATGAAGATGAAGCATTCAAAATCTGAACAGCATGATGCACGTTGTATGCCATTAGCCTCAACTTTGGTTCAAGGTTTTATACCTTAACCCTTGTCTTAATAGCTCCTTTTATTCTTATTCTTAGTTTTACAGTTATTTGATGCTTAAATACATCCAACCTGACCTTTCCTCCCCAAATTATCCAACTTATTTCTCCAAGAACAGCCATAGACATACCATCATTAGAAACTGTGGCCATCTCAAGGTGATGTCCAGTCAAACACTGATGCAGGAAGACATTTCAGTATTTAGGAGGTTTGCAAGGTAGCTAGAATGGAGAAAATGCACAAGAAAAGCACTAGTGCTGCATTAAAGGGAATTTGTTTTTCAAAATTCTGGGATAATTCAACTGTTGAGATGTCAGCTCACTTATTGTAGCTATTTTATTTACTATGCACAGTGAACCAGTGAAGTATATTTTTGGAGTTTGGCCTCTTTTTTCCAGTTTAACCATTGCAAATTCCCACTTAGTAGCCCTCCTTAGAATGCCAAGGTGCTACTAACACTGTGAGTGTGAAGGCTAGAACATGCTTACTCCGAGACACGTGAAGGGAGTCAGTCTTCTGAGTTTTTAAATGATGATGGAGAAATAGTGGAACATTTTTAATTTTCTTTTTCATTACAATTTCCCACATTTATCTCTCCATCCTGTTGTACAACAATGTCTCAGACATCAACCAGTACACTCATAACCATTTTATGTAACTCTCTTGACATTTGGTTCCCATCAGCACCACTGTGATCAGTTCTGACTCAATATATTTCTCTACAATGGAGCAAATAACTTTGCCTAACATTTCTTAGCAGTTTAACTGTAGACTCTCCCCTTACAAAATCAATTCTGAGCATTGCTCCTATGTGATGTTTCAAAAATGGACTGAACATGTTTGAGCCTGACAAACAATCAATACTTCTCCAAATTTTCCATCCACTACAACTTATTTAACCAAGCAAAGTCATAGAGATTCCATTGCTTATCCCTAGTAGACATGTGTATTGAACTTTTTTTTTTATACTGAAGTTGTCTCCTATTTCTATTGTAAATCTGACCACTATGTGGAGTACCATGTGTCCAGATATTGCACCACAGGAACCTGTGCCAAACTATACGTCTCCTTGTTGTTTTCCCACTTTGCACTCCAGTAAGGGCTCCTTCAGAACCAAATCCATCCATTAGAAACACATAAAGCCAGCCACATTACTCTTGCATCATGCTAGAGCAATCTCCGGTCATACAAAAACACACAGCACAAATGATGTGGGCACTCCAAACAGCAAGGACTGAAGTCAGCAATTTCCTCTGAGTTTCCCCTTCAGCAACACCGAGAGGCAGGAGGCTCCACTCTAACCTCTCTGACAGTTCTTAAAATGATAAGCTCTTCAAATTGATGACTGGCAAAAAGTTCTCCGGGTGCGGAACTTCAAAGCAGCCAGGAACGAGGTCACCTGTGAGAAATATGCATGGGAGCTGGCCTAATTACAGGCAGCCATCCAGCGCCAGTCCAGCAGGCCTCCCTCCCTGTGCCAGAGCTTCAGATTCAAATATTTGTCTGAACCCCACAGGACCCAACAAACTCGCTTCAAATTTGGGTATTTTCTCACTTTAACTGTTTTTGCTATGCTTTGTTTTTTACTCCCTACTTTACTTTTACTTTCATTACCAAAAGGTCAACCTGCTTTGGAATTCATTTTCTTCTTATTTATTGGTGTTTTTCCAGGTAAAAATATGGTTTCAAGGAGGATCTCTGAGCTGAGTGGGAAAAGGAGGTGAAATAATTGCTTAATGTTGTTTTTCCCAGCCCCAGGGTGCATGGTGATGTAATCAAAACTCAGAAGTCTTTTCAAGGTGAGGAAAGGCTGTTACAAATTGAAAATTTGTCTTTTAAAAAATATGAAATGTGGAAACATGAACTAAAAAGGTAAAAAAAATGTAATTTTGATTTCAAGTTAACTTTTGAATTTTAAAGTAAGACAATTGACATTGAATTCAACTGTAGGTTTTGTTCAAATTCAATATTTAAGATGTAAATAAAGTCGTCCAGAGTGCTTGATGCAAAATTCTAGAGAAACTCATCTACTTACAGAGGTGGTGCAAGGAATCAGGTGTTCAAAGCAATCATTGCCTCTAAAGCTACCTCACCAAAAGCCTGATGTGGTTTCATATGAAATGATACACTGTAGAGAAATGTACCAACTTTCTTTAAAATAGTAGTAATAAGAACCAAGCATTGCAATGTCTATAACACTAATATAACCGTTCATATGTAATACTGGCAAATCTGAAAACAAAACAAAAAAAAATCTTTGGGTACTATTTTACCACACAATTGTCTACATGGATGTTCCCACCATGAATGACTTGAAAATTGTTTTAGATCAGAACTTAAAGATGATTTTATTGGTTAATATTACTTTGGTTATCTAATGTATTACATGGCATGTCTAACAACTAGGTCATTATTGAAAACAGTAATCTGAGGACTGTTGTTATCGCTGTGCTACAGGCTACTTTGTAACTTGAGGGGCTACTATTTAGGGCAGGGTTGCCCAAATCAGGTCAGTGGTGTGAAAAAAAAAATAATAAAGGAAAGAATGATAGATACTGGATGTTGGGTATTGGGTGCAGAGTTCTCAGACAAATAAGCGATACATGTGGCTGAAATTGCTACTGTTTGCAACATGTTCCATCTTATAACCCAGAACTTTAAACAGAAACGTGGACTGACCAATATGGAGGATACAATCAAGGCTGAGTGAAAAACAAGAACTGATTGAAATGTGTTTAACTGGAGCCTCTGGACATAACCTTTGGGGACCAAATACCCCCTCGCTGTGGGTCAGCCTGGGGAATGTATGTAGCCAGGCTATATTCAGGTTCAGACCAAAATATCAGGCCTTATTAAATCTTATTAAACCAGCAGCATTTCAGTGTCTCCTATGTGCAATCAACACAAGGACAGCAGCATTTACACAGCTTCTCTCCAGCACGGATTGATTTGATGTACAAACCTTGTAATCTGTGCGGCCTCTTAATCTCCAGATTGCGCTGCTTTGGTCTTGTTTGCAAATGCGCATGTGTTTGCGATGAGGGATTGCACGCGCCAGCTTGTGTACACAGCTGAGAACAGTCATGGCACTGTTGTGATGTGCCGGCATCCGATCCACAACAATAGCCTGGCGCACATGTGGCAGGGATGCTTGTCGTCGGTGCCTTCGGATCAGTCGTCGCTTGTTATGTTCCTCAGGTTCAAATGGTGACTTCTGTCTCAAGGTGACTTCTTTGATTGATTTGTATTTGGGATCTTTCAGAGCAGCCACCGCGAGACTCGATGAGCTTTCTGGAATGTTTGCGAAAATGAGAAATTAAATGAATGCCTAAATTTGTGCATTATTAATTTCAGATGACGGGCTGTTTATTTGACCTGTCTGGAGCGTTTCTCTGCTTTTCGCCCCAAGAGTGCTGGAATAGGTTCCAACACCCCCCTCAACCCTGGCTGAGATAAGCAGCTTGGATAATGGATGAATGGGCTATTTGTTTTGTATGCGTGTGAAAAGTCGTGCTGTGAGGATGGATCAAGTGTTCTTCTGCAACTGAATGAATGTTAGCCTGATTTCTCATTGTATTTTCCAACAACCATGTCCGTGTCTGTAGTCTAGCATTATAAAACGAATGGTTTGTCAAAATATCACATTTACACGATTTTTCACTCACTTCAGATGTTAATTAGCCAACACATCTCTGGTCAACGCGAATCTGATCCTTTAATTCATCCCCCAATTTTCTCTCAGCCCAATCAAACCTCATCCAGTTCTTTTTTAACGTCACACAGATGTGTCAGTTTGGTTTATGCCTCTAATTAACCTCTAATTTACTATTGCTTAATGAAAACCGGCATTAGTGTTGTCTGAAAGTTTTGCTCATTTTCATAGCTCACAGTAAGTCAAAGCAGGTCCTACTCCTCAACCAAGCCTGCAGTACTTCAGTAAAGATCTGGATGGGGTTTGAGGAGCTTAAGAAAAAAAGAATGATGATATATAAACATAATTTGGGGTATTATTGAGTTCTACTGAATTTTTGCAACTGTCAAGCCTGACATGAGAAGTTCTAAGCTAAAGAAGCAGCATTTGGATGCTACGAATGTTTTTGCCTGGTTCACTACATCTTGTGGTAAGTGAAAGAAATGTGTAAATAAGATTTTTCACTCAACTATTCCTTTAAAGCTTGTCCTGTCGATCAAATACATATCTGCATCTGGCCATGCAACATTCATGCTGGGCTCTTCAGAGCTCCAACACAACCAAACTCCACTTGGCAAAGAAAGCAGGGATATGCACATTATTTATTAACTGTTGCAAATGGTGTTTTGACAAACCAGCAAATGTGTCTTCTTTTCCCCTCACTTTTCCGACTCAGAAAGCCGGCAGAGCGAATGGCGAAGGTATTAGCAGTAGTGTCACCACCAGCCCCCCCAGCACAATGCTGAAATAGAATGGCTTTGCCACTCTATTAGAGACAATGAGGGGTGATTAGTATTCCCTGATTTAATACAGCGCCAGTGAGCTCATGGAGATGGTTATAAATCAAGAGGTTCAGCGTGCTCATGGCCCACTTCTCCTGAGCTGCACTGCGGAACAGACCTTGAGTGAAATGTCCTCTTTCTTGAAGGAAGGCTGTTTTCTCGCAAGGTCACCTGAAGCAAATGACCCTTTTAAACCATTTTAGATGATATCTTTAGATTTAGGAGGTAAGTGACTAGCAGTTTGGTGAGCAGGAACAAGCAGTGCAAAGGGTGTTTCGCTCCATGACCACTGGTGTAGGCTCCAGCACCCCATGACCCTGGTTAATGATAAGCAGTTCAGAAACTGGATGGACGGATAGTCACCGTTACTAAGTAAAAGTAAAAGAAAACACTTGAAAAGGTGCTCTGAATGTTAGTAGCTTGTCGAGAGGGGCTATCTGCAGTTGATGCAATTTAAAAATGCACTGCAGAAGAGTTTTTTTTTGTGGTATCTCAGTAAGCTTCAACCTCAGGCACCCTGTCCATGCAAGTACATAGACTGTCTGATGTAAACTGCATACTAAAATGACCACGGCTCTCAGAACTTCACCCCTCATGCACAATTTAAAATGGCTTTGACCACTAGCGCTTGTCCGATGGTAAGCTAAATGCTAGTGGCGAGCATTCCAGTGCACCTTCCAGAGCAACATACACGCCTGAACCGAAACCAAAGACATCCACGCTCTCAAGTTATTCCTGAATTTTGAGGAATGAGAGTAGAATTGCTTTCATCTCATAGAATCTCCACACTAATAAGGTGCTCTGGGCTTTGTGTTGGGCAGAAAAAAATGATTTCTGGACTCCTCTGCTGTCTGTACACCACTGTTTTTCTTCACCTCACTTTTTGGGGATTTCTTTTTTTCTCATACACTCTCCTCAGTGTAACTTGTGTATTCATTAGTTGATGAGTCTGTGAACCCCCTGAACTGAGTGGTACCTTGGGAGGTATTCTATTTTAAGCTCCATGATTTTAATCCAGTATGAATCTAATTCATTTCCAACTGTAATCTTCTGTAGATGACTGAACCCGGAGCTCCTTCAGTGACAGTAGGAGTGACCAAACCTTATAATAGGCAATCATGCTGTTGAAGCTTAACTCCATCCTGGCTATGACATTTCAATCTGGGAATCTGTGAGAATTTGAGGAAATTGCACACATTTTATCCATTATTGTTATTATTATTATTATTATTATTATTATTATTATTATTATTTCATTAAAAAATACACTCATGTTTTGCGCTAAAAGGAATAACTTTAATAAGGTTACACTCAAGCTGGGTCAAATTCTGATGAAGAACATGACAACAGGTCTGCATCAAATTCCCAACCTGTCCTTGTCCTTGAGTAAACCTTGAACTGTGACAAAAACTAATTTAACATTTAACAACCTGGAGTCGGCCAGAATACAAATCAACACTCAAGCTGAGCTGACAGTCTGCATTCAACCAACTGGCTGGAACATTCAAGTAAATCCGTGTAAAAACTGAAAAAGTTGAGGTGAGCTTGACATTGTGACAGTTTCATGGCTCTTTCTGTAACATAAAATGCTCTATGTTTCCTTTTTTGGAAGGATCGACCAATTTTAAAGCACATTTTGTCCAAAATGTGGGTCTTCTTTGCTTTACTTAGAGGTCTGAGCACCAGAGATTTTATTTAAAAGCAATAGAAACGTAAAGGAATTTGATTCTGTCTCTCAAGCACAACAGTAAAAAACAACAATAGCATGTAAAGATACAATAAACAATATTCTGAACAATATAATATACAATCTACAGTATGAATATGCAATACAGATTTATATTTATAAATGTAAAGATAAATATTAATATATGTATATAAAGTGTATAAGCATATAAATGAACAATGCAATATGATATACAATCTAGATCTTATGTACAGTAAATACAAAGATGTCACAAGCACCAGACACGTGATGCACACGGGACTCCGGAAATGACGCGCGTCACAGGGTATTTAAATGGGAAGAAGGTAGTGTCACATTGCTCAGTCATTGAGTCAAGTTTCCTGGCCATCTCACCAGTGACTTGGGTACCGTGAGTAACCCGGGTTCTCTCCTCTACTTCATCTCTACACTGTAAAAAAAATCAGGTCGGTTAAACTTCGAAACGAAAGTTCACCGGCTGCCTTAAAAGTGTGAGTAATCTCAACTTGAGAATAAACTTTGATTCAACTCACAGTT
>JBBPCZ010000019.1:21265813-21278768 GCA_037974445.1 Brycinus macrolepidotus | reverse complement strand
CTGGAATAATTTATTGCACAAACACGGGACTTAGATGATCGTATAGGGTAAGTCTTCTCGATTTCAGTGATATGTGTGTCATACATGTGTGTTACTCCTGTCGCGAGATATGAGTCGTAGACTAAAGGTAACAAAAATGGACGCAAATTGCGTCCATGGAGGCCAAAAGGTTAAAGGCCACATCACAGCATCCATGCCCAGCTCCACAGACCCACTCCAGTTCACCTACTGCCCCAACAGAACACCATCTCCCACGTCCTGCACACCACCTCTAGCCACATGGACGAGAATCATGGGAACGCTGTGAAACTGCTGTTCATTGACTGCAGTTTTCAACACAATAGTCCTCCGTAGACTGTTCACCAAGTCGAGGGCCCTGGGACTGAACAGTCGTCGGTGTGCCTGGGTTTTTAACTGCCTCACAGGCAGACCATAGGTGGTGAGAGTTAGTGGTTGTGTCTCCAGCACCATAACACTCAACACAGGAGTTCCACAAAGCCCTCTACTCTACACCCTCTACAAACATGACTGCATGGCCACGCACAGATCCAACCCCGTCATCAAACTTGCTGACCAAACTTGCTCATCTCCAACAACGATGAGACAGCAAACATGGAGGAGGTGGAGAACCTCCTCCATGACATCATGGTGTTAGGAGAACTGTCTCCAACTGAATGACAGCAAAACCAAGGAGCTGGTCGTGGACTTCAGTAGAAGACAGCACCAGTCCTATACCCCCCTCAACATCTACGGGACTGCAGTAGAGACGGCAGCGTCTTTACCATCTGAGACACCTGAGGAAGTTTCATGTCTCTCCAGTGATCCTAAAGACTTTTTTCTCTGGTGCTGTAGAAAGTGTCCTGACTCGGAACATCACCTCCTGGTTTGGGAACAGCTCTGTACAGGAAATTAAGAAACTACAGAAAGTGATTTGGGCGAAGGAACATTGTATCAGATTAGCTCTACCCCCTCTGCAGGACTTTTATACCAGAAGATGCTGGAACAGAGCAACCATCAGAGACTCGTCTCACCCCAGTAACTGTCTGTTTGACCTGATCAGGCAGACGCTTCAGGAGTTTTATGGTCTCAGGAGGAGCTTCTATTCTGTGGCCATAAGACTCCTTAACAAAGACACGCCATCACAACTTTTCATTAAGACACAAACTGAACTAGCTACCTCACTGTATCTCACCTGCCACTTTATTTAAGTCTATTAGCAACTAGCAGATTGTACTTTACAGTATATAGTATATTCAGCACATTTGCACTCTTCAGATCTTCTTTACACTTGTAATGTTCATTTCTACATATTTTTCATTACTTACTTTTAACATTTAATTTTCTCTTTAATTTACTGTAACTATATTGCACTGTATTGTAAATATATTGAACTCTCATGCACATTTCAGGGGCACAGTTCACTGCACATTGAATAACTGTGTATGTGACAAATAAAGAATCTTGAGAATATTGAAAAAAATATTGGAAATGGTCCCTTTAATTAAACGTCACAGACATCTGGTCTGCACTATGTCAGAATGTGCATGGTGAGTCATGTAATGTCTCAAAACCACAATGGACCACACACACTTCATAATTTTCAGGAATAATATTACAAATCCAATTTCATACGGCATATCTCACACTTTCTAATCAAGCCCTTGTAGACGTTAAGATGCGGTGCGTCCCAAAAGCATCGTAGCCATAAAAGTTCCTAAGATGGCATGGCAAATACAATATAATATATAATTTTCATGCTCTCTCTAGCAGTGATGATCAGCTCGTGGCTATGATGCTTTTGGGAATCTGAGAGGAATGGCCTAGAAAAAAAGTCATTCTCTTACACTAAACTAGTGACCTAATCCACATCTCAATTTTTAGAGCTGCGGCTTGGACTCAGAATCTTCCCGGTCTCTCCCTTGACTCTAAATTTGGCCAAGTCGAGCAAGAAGGGACCCTTTGGTTTCTGAGTAGCCCCCGTGGGACTGGTTCCTCCAGCCTTATCAGTCTGGAGAGTGGACAGCATGCGAAGTCCAGGGCAGACATCCACCGCTCCATTTTCTGATAAAGCCTCTTGCGGGTGACCCCTCTTCAACCCCTTTAAACATACGCCTCTCAGGAGCTTATCGGAGCCTCGCAGCACCTGTAATTCCAGCCTGGTTTCGGAAACTCACCCAAAGTGACAGTGGGGGTGATACCCCAGAGCTGGCATCACACGCAGCAGGTGGCATACATACTAATAGCGACTACTTCAAAATGGCTAACCCTCACAAGTACACAGCTATCACCAGCCATAATAAAATCATGGTGTAATTTAATACTAAGTATCTCTCACTCACAGCTTGAAGAACAAAAAAAGGATACATTATGTCAGTATATTTTGGATGTTTTCTTATGATTTGAATTTGATGAAAAGTCAAAAGCCTCTTTTAATATATATATATATATATATATATATATATAACATTTTCAAGTACATTTAAATTGAAATACATTTAAACAGTGTGTCAAAACAACACAAAACACATTGCATATTATGTTTATGCTGACATCTGTTAAAAATGACAGTTAGTGTTCTCCTCTGAGCGTGTTGAGCCGTCCAAAAGACTTACTGGTTTGAAAAGATGCTGTGGCTAGATTGACATGTATCGTCCAGCATGGCATCAATGTGTGGTATAGTTGATACATTACTAGCTGGTGAAACTGGCCGCAACTAAACTGGGAGAAAAATTAGACCAAAAGAGCTGGATGTTCAGACTCAGTTCCTTACATTCTCAGTTGCTTCAGTGGTTCAGCAAATCAACATTAATAACTCGACTACTGGGTTTACACTTCCTTTTCCATCCCTTATATAATATTCACTTGACTGAATAAAGTTTGAAACCATCTAACTTTGCTTCCCAGATTGTCACGAGTGCTGGAGAGGGAAATTAAAGAAAGCCGGCGTCATAATCAGCGAAGGCGCTTGGGAGAGGCAGAGCACTAAAGGTGCTTGGACCCCTGCTGGGCCAGGGAGCCTGTCTCTACGCCTCCATGCTCATCTCATGCATTAATGTGGCTAAGTGTTTTTTTTTCTTATTTTCATTTCATTTTTATTTATTTATTTATTTATTTTTTGAAGTATATTTTGGAGCATGCTCTATGGCGGCAGTGACAATCACCAGTTAGCGGGGGACTGTCTCTTGCTCCTTTCCTCTGGGATTTTAGGGCTTTTTTCTTTGCAAAGAGCTTCATGTGGAAGCAATAATCTCATTCACTCCCCACCCCCGACAGGAGCAGGCCGCCTCACATTCTAATCTGATTTACACTGGTTTTGAGTGGTAGAAGTGAACGAAACAAGCCAGGTTAAATTGGCACTGATGCCGGAGTTCATTGTATGAAGGCGACGCCCTTACATCACAGGAGACAGCGGTTATGACTCTTGAAAGAAATTTATCAAGAAACTCCATAACAATTTAGAGGCAGGCCATGTCTTTAAGAGACTGTGAATACATTCATTACATATTATAATGCACTCATAAGGTATAAATGTGGTTTACAAAACATGCAAGTTCCAGAGACATGTCCATCTTTCACTCGTTCACTCTCAAATCCCGGCATAGTACTGGAACACGTTAAAAAATGTACATTTGTGCCCTAATTTTTTTTAACATTTTTGACATTGAAACAAACCAAAAAAGTTGGAAATTCAGCCTCAAACTTGTTAATATAAACTGAATGTAAATACATTTCATTGTGTAAATATGTAGTCAATTTTGTGAAAGTATAATAACTTTTAAATAGAAGTATAGTAAGTATAACTTAAAAAATTTACAATAACCCCACACGTCTATAGGTTAAGATCCCTACTTACTGCATACACTTTATAGACTCCAAAACCACTTATAACGCCTGCAGAACTTCCCTATAAATCATATATAGAAATTTATGAATGCCTGTAAAGATAACCGCGAGCAGCACAGGCAAGTGAGGGCAGTGTTATGCCTCCAGATGTGGACATAAGCATTCGTAAATGTCCATGCAGGATTTATGAGCGAGTTATGCATGAATATTTGCATGAATATTTAAAGTCCTCTAGAGGACGTTCTAATAAAAGTGTAATCCAAACCTTTTTGGGAGTAATTGTTTTTATTGTTTCTCGAACAGGCCGGTCAAAACTGGTCATACGAACGGGTTGTTAATATATGCATATATCCATGCCCTGATGGTTTTATTACCTGCTCCCTGAAATATGAATAGCAGCTGATTTATGAGAGAGACGCAGTAAACCTTTGCTCCACGTCCATTCATTCATATCTAATGATATTTCTAGGAGGCCATTTGCACTTCATAACAATAAAAGTGGTCTAATACAATCATTGGGACTTGGAGGCAATGGAGGACGAAACACACTCCACTCATTAAATAATTGCTCGACTCTCGTTGGGCTTGCATAATAATTACACTAGCATCTATTCGGATCCCTAATGCAGCTCAGAGAAATTCCTTCACACCAACGATTAACGGGTTCTCATGGAAAGGCCTAGTTCGCCCTGTAGCTCACGCTGGAGTTTTGAAGTTGTTATTTGTGTGAAAAATCTAATTTGCACAGTTTTTCCCCTTATGTCAGTGCAGATGATCAGTCAAGACATAATCAGTCTCCGAAGTTTGAGTCTTTAGTTTTATGCTGGAGCTATGAGGCTTATTTAGCTAAAAGTAATAGAGGCTTACACACGAGCCACTGCTCCTCCTTCTGATCAGATTTAGATTCTGATTATAATTATAATTCTGACTCTCATTCTGATTAGAATTCTGATTATAATGCTCAAGTAGTCGAGTCAAGCAGGTGTTTATAGTCATTTCAACCATATTCACAGTGCACAGTGAAATGAAACAATGTTGCTTTAGGGCCGTGGTGCAACACAAAGAACAAAAAACAGAAACATCACAAGACTACAGTCATTAGTTGTCCAAAAAATGCGAAGGAATGCAAAGAGTGAGATAGACAGCAATCAGTAATTGTACAAAAATAGCAAGTAGCAGCAACAGGATTAGAAAAAAACACACATTATATAGTAAATACAGGGTATTTACAGTGGCAGAGGAGTAACTTTTCTTTGTTTATGGTGGAACAGTTCAGTGTATGTATGCAGTGTGATTCGGAGAAAAGAAGCCTTTCAGAGAGTGTGTGTGTGTGTGTGTGTGTGTGTGTGTGTGTGTGATGTACAGTCTGTTGCTGTTTAATTCTGATTTAGATAGTGAAGGCCCGGATGCTGTGAAACCTTCTGCCTTCTGATACTAATTCTGATTCTAATTCTAATCATAATCCTAGTCCTGATCCTAATTCTAATTCTAATTGAAATGATAATTCTAATTCTAATTCTAAACATGTTTGTGTCAAGCTGTAATTAAGGGAGCGAAGCGGTGATCATTCCCGGCCCCTACGGGGGGGCCCACAGTAGACTGTCTGTCAAGCCATTAAACTCATGCAAATTAACAAAAGTCCCAATCAGCAGTGATGAACCTCAATTTTGGTGTCACTCTAACACTTTTGTTTCTTTATTTCCACCAATAACTTCAGCGCCCAACAGAAAACGTGACCAAAACAAGGGGCACAGGGAGTTCGACAGGGGAGGAAAAGCTTCAGATACAGTGAGGGGGAGGGAGGACGAGGGCAGCTCAGATGATGGGCAAAGAGGATGGTAGGCTCAGGCACAATAACCAGTGAGATGAAAAGGAACCAGTGGATCATCACTTATCAATTCTAAAAACTCAAAACATTTCCAGCATCGCAATAAAAAAGCAGAAAGTAAGCAGCTACCGACTGTAGCCCATCTGTTGCTGAATCAGCCACCTTCTACTCCATCCATCAACGCAAGAAAGATCACCATAGGATGGACGATTTTCAGGATACTGGATGCTTCATTAGACACACTGGATCTTAACTTTTTCCAAGCACAGTTTGTACCAGTGATCCTCTAGCCCTTCATCAGTGGTTACTTTTCTGACCACTGGACAGAAACCGTGGCTGGATGTTTCTTCATTCCGATTAAACGGCTAAGAGACCAACTGTGCACATCTGATTTGTCGTTTTAAGACCTAGACAGAGAAGATCTAGAAAATGTAACGCGTCTACTGCAGTTATTTTCTACACCGAACCCTTTTTTTACAGAGTGAAACAATAGCACTCGTGGCTTGTTTGGTATAATGATGCCGGGAGGCAGATGCGGCTCACGCTAACGAAGATGAGCTGACCTTGCTCCTCTTGTTCTCCAGGCAGATGTTTGAGAAGAAATCAGATCCAAGTATAATTTTTCCACTTTTCCTTGACCCTGAGATGGAGAAAAAAGCGTTTCGTTCCCACCCTCTCCTAAACACCCCTCACGGTCGGACTTAATGATATCTGCCAGAGAAAATGAGTCGTCATTAATTTAAGTCGCCAGTCAGCGATTTTGACTGACCTTGAAAAAGAAGAAAAAGTGAAAGGAGTCAGCCCTTCGTTTTCAAACCCTGCGCCTCATGGAGCGCTGCTTATTCACAATATGCATTCTCTCACCCTACCTAATTTCATTAGAAGACGAATATTGCGACAAAAGAGAGGTAGGGATGAAAAAATGCATAATTCATCTTCGCCCAAAATGCTTTCGGGAGTTCGGCTGGCCGGCTCAAAGCTGGAAAAAAACTAAATAAATAAATAAAAGGGAGGCTTTAATTAAAGTGGCGATCCAGAATTAAGATGCCTTCAGATTACCGGACCTTTTGAGGTCGGCGGGGAAGTGCGTGAGAGAGAGAGGTAAGGGGGGGTGGGGGTTGGGGGGGGGGTTCATCTAAGGCCGCTTAATCCCCCTCTTTCCGGGCGGAGGCAGTAATTAATTAAGGCCTAACTAAAGGAGAAGTGTCTGTAATCTCTCAAATCTGGGCTTCTAAAAATGCTCCACTTCATTTCAGCGCCGTGTTTCACGGCTGCCGCCGAGCTTCCTCAGTGCACTCGTCTCTCCTCGACTTTCCCTCCTTCCCTTTCCAAAATCGCTCCCGTCTTCTGCCGCCCACGTGCCTTTTTTTTACCTTTTCCCCCTTTCTTTCTCTGTCTTCGTTCACCACGTTTTTTAAGGTCTGATCTATATTCAATGACAGCTTAATGAGCATTTTCCCAAGCCTCTTCTCGTCTTTAGAGGTAAAGGGAGAGGGGTAAAAAAAAAAAAAAACCTGAATGAATAATACATCAGAGAGGGAGACACCCACGGTAGCGACTCACGAGGGCTGCACTGGTGGAACCGAACGAGGAGGAGGCGAAGCGCTTTTGTTTTACAGGCCCGAGTCTTCCTGCTAATTATCAGGGCCTGGCTTGCGCTCGGCTCCATGACAGAGGACGACCTGCGGAGTGAGGGAATGGAGGCGAGGCAGCCGGAAAGCGAGCGGGGGAAATAAAAGAGGAAGATGCGAATGCTAGCACAATAGTTGTCTCACTTTGGCTATTGTTTTCAAGAAACTGGTCGGAGCGTTTTGGAACCGTGTTGTCAGTTTAAACCCCGCTGGGTCCGTTGAGTGGTCCAAAGTACCTTATTCACACACACACACACAGACATACACACACACACACCCTTCCCCCTTTCTCACACGGGCTCCATCAGCCTAATTGGCCTGCTTCCCATCGGCAAGGTGCCACAGCCCATTTTAATTGGCTCCCTCTCAGGCATGCCTGCCATCCCATTGGACGGTCTCACAGCAGGTCACCATGGACACACCGAGCGAACTGTGATGAATCCCGGGACAAAAGAGCCATCGGGTCCTTTCTTTGCCTCAAACCTGACCCCTTCTGCCCCTTTGGTGTTCAGAACTTTGCCTTCAGAATGATTCAGCTCTATTCAGGGCCTTTAGGGCAGTGGTTCCCAACCCTGCTCCTGGAGCCCCCCCACGTTCTGTATTAGACAACGTTCAAATGTGAAGACCAGGGGCTCCAGGACCAGGTTGGGAATCTATAATTGAGGAAATGATTCAGTGTATCATGAAATCACATTTGGATTCAATTCAGTTTGCTTCGATACCTTATTTAAATGATGTGTCAGTAATAACAGTGGAATTATACGTTAACGACACATCCAACAACAGTGTAGTCAGTTTTAACTCATGAAATTACACAAGCTTATCTTCACAGACGTTACTGCATACATTAGTATGTTCACATGTGAAATAGTTTGAATACATTATTATGAACAGACGTTTTTCTAGCAAGGCTTTTCTGATTGTAATTTTCTGATGTAAGTGTCTAGATCATGAGAGCACATGTAGCTTGCTGTAGTAGTACGGTTGTGTTGTGACATGGTAACCCAGCCAAAGTGCTAGCTTTAAGCCATTCTGTAATGTTCTAGATATAAGCCATTCTTTAATGTTCTAGCTTTAAGCCATTATGTAATGTTCTAGATATGTCATTCTTTAATGTTCTAACTTTAAGCTATTATGCAATGTTCTAGATATAAGCCATTCTTTAATGCTCTAGCTTTAAACCATTCTTTAATGTTCTAGATATAAGCCATTGTTTAATGTTCTAGCTTTAAGCCATTCTATACTGCAACAACAGATGACACGTTTTAAAAATGGTGTTTTTGTTGCTACTTTGGATTTACACGTTGCTGGTCCAGAAATTGCTTTTGGGGGAATGTAATACGACACATGTTTTAATTAATTACATAAAAGCCACTTTTAAAGTTATTCGTTGCCTTGTACACGCCACCACATTTTAAATATACATAATTTCTTGCCATTTTCATGCACAAACTCCAGGCAAAGTCCAGAGAATCGGGTCTAGATATCTAGACACGCAGCAGGACGCTTTCCATGTCAGACGCGTGTCCAGTCTGAATGATGACCTAGTGGGTAGGATACTTGCCTCTGGACCAAGAGGTCATGGGTTTGAGTCCTACCTTCAGCACCACCACTGGGTTCCTGAGCAAGACCCTTACCCCCAAGCTGCTCCAGGGAGACTGCCCCCTGTAGTTAGGGAATGGAAGTCGCTTTGGATAAAAGCGTCTGCTAAATGCTGTAAATGTAAATGATATGGACATTTGCGTTCACACACACAGCTCCTGTAACGCCTAAAAAAAATTGGATTTCAGTGCATGGGCTTAAACGATGTCTTTTCTGAAGCAGTTCAAACAAATACAATTACTCTCACTCCATTACATATGCATTTCCATAAGATAAATGATGCTGTTATGAGATACTCTTGTGAACCACATATGTGTTTAGAAAAGCTGTAATCCATCTGTAACAGCGACTACATCACCATTGTTGTTGCATGCATTGTTAGGCTTAATTGCACCGTTGCTGGAGATACACCAGTGGGACCTAGATGTTTTACATACTAGTGGAATGCATCAAGCTTTGTTTTTAGGATTTTTTTTTTTTTTTTTTTTTACCAAAAATGGTGCTTACTTCTTGAGTGTTATTATAATGAACAGTTGAACTTCCATCTTCAATTTTTACACTCCTGGTATGCTTCCTTAAGGCGCTTGTTTGATGATCCTTTTTTTTTTTCCTCCCACTTTGCATAATTATAGAGTCTTTGCACTCAACTGCTTTGGATGGTTAGCTAATTAGCAAGTCGGGTCTATTTTGGTCTCTTTACCTTCCTAATGGTTTTCTCCATGTACATAAAGCAACCAGCAGTTACAGATATCAGGAAATGTCTAGGGGGAAGGGGGCTCAAGCCTGGTCTTGGAAATCTATCACTTTTGTTTCACTTCTGACAAATCTTTAGATGCTCCTGTAATCCATGTGATACGTTCATTAGCTGGATTAGATTAGAGTTGGGGTTAAATTGCACGGCACCCATTGTAGATGGTTTAACAGGTGACAGGTAGCAACACTTCTGAGGCTGAAGAGCATCATTCCAACATCAGGCCTGGTAGAGACTGTCATGAACAGAGCATACTGACACTAACACTCCTAAACACATGTTGAACATTTTTATAATATTCCAGAGTAGAAGACAAGCCAGATGAGCCAGTGAGAATAAGGATAGTCTAGAACAGGCATGTCCAAAGTTCGGCCCGCGGGCAAATCACGGTCCGCTGTCAGACTTCATACGGCCCGCAGCTTCGGTCTTATAATGTGTTATTTATGCCTCACTAGCTCTGTCAGAATAAATAAATCATAAAACTTTAAAAATGTAATTCCTCCTTTCACCACACAGTGGCACCACCATTATAATGCTATCTGGCTCTGCATCTGTGGCGCAAACCCTTCTCCACTCATTTCTGCCATGGCACTTATTTTATTAAACTGCTGAATAAGATTTGGTTATAACTGTTGATGTTATGTACCTGTAGATGTGACACAAACTATTGCTTTCTGAAAGATATTGTAAAAGACAAGGGCAAAATTCACTTGTTTTAAACTGTAATGATAACAAACCATTTTGCATTACTTATAACTCCTGTTTAAAATATTCATGAGGCAAAGAGATTTATCAAACTCATGGAAATTTAAGGTATTCTAGACAAAATTGAAATTGAAAATTGTTTTATAACAGTGTGTATTTTCATGTAACTTTTGTGGTTAAAAAAATGTCAAAGTGAAGATGCCCGAGGGCCAATAGTTCCTTCTATCACATTTGGCCCTCTTTGCAAAAAGTTTGGACACCCCTGGTCTAGAACAACGTGAATGGGGAGAATGATTTAGAACATTGTGAATGGAAATGCTGAAACGTTCCAGAACAGGATGGGAGAACATCCTGCAACACTGTGAACTGAAAAGGACATTCTTGAATGAATGAATGAAGAGAACATTGTCAGAAGATGTGAAGATTTTAGAACACTGTGGATGGAGAAAGACATTTCCGGAGAGAAAAGAATGGAGAGATTTTCCTAGAACAGTATAAATAAAGGGACAGCATTATAGAACAGTACAAATACAGAAGAGCTGTATTCTATGTGTATTTTGTGTATTTTCATGTAACTTTTGTGGTTAAAAAAATGTCAGAAGGAACTACTGGCCCCCGGGCATCTTCACTTTATCACATTTGGCCCTCTTTGCAAAAAGTTTGTACACCCTTGGTCTTGAACAATGTGAATAGGCCAGCATTATAGAACAGTACGAATACAGAAGAACTCCCAAGAACGTGAATTGCAGACCATGTCATACAGGGGTGGCCCACTTAACAACACATTTGAATTGTTGGATCAGCATGCTCTGGACTTCAGTGCACCAAAACAGGGTCTAGCTCCCTATTAACTACTTTGATGTTGAAACGTTGTGTGAACAAGGGTCTGGATACTTTGCGACATATCGTGGAGGCTGGGAGCTCACATTTACCGATAGTTCTGACAGCACATAAAAGCCACCTGAGATACAGAAAACATCATCCACGATGCCCCTTGCCAGCTCCACGAGGCCCTGACTGGTGGCAGATACGTGTTTATTTGCCACGGCTGTCTCGTCGGATGAAAAGCCAGGTCTCACGCCCCCTCAGCCCAGTTCTCTTAAGGTTCCCAGCAATATTATGCTGTCATACCGGAATTATAGGAGGTGCCAAGGAAGTGTCAGTCGCCACAGAGGCGGAGGAGCTGAAGGTAGACACTCGGCGTGTTTCCATTGTCGCCCATTGACAGCGATGTCACAGTGATATATGCCTCAGTCCTAGCTGGCCCGTCTCCGACACCCCATAATGAGCGTCTGCTAACGTGTGTTACCCTGTGTGCTACAGCTCGCCCTGTCTGAGCTAATGAGCTTCTACAGATAACACACTTTCTCTCTCTCTCTCTCTCTCTCTCACACACACACACTCGCATACACACATGATCCGACCCTGTCACCCAGGAGCATAATGAATGCTCCAAAACACCTTCCCTGCCTTCATTCCCAGAGATACCGGTGCCTCCTGTCCCTAGCGTCCCCTGCCTGTCCCCTAATTGATCGCGTTTGTTTGCGCTGGCGCGCCGCTGTTTTTTTTGTTTTTGTTTTCGGAGGCGATCCCTATACAAACTCCTGGCCCCATTCCAGCTGCCTGAAGCCACTCTGGAGAGTCCATGACAACACACTTTTGAGCGAGAGTCTGTTCACACGGGCCCAAGCAAGCCATTGTCTGTTACATTGCCAGAAGTTTGGACACGACTGATTGTAATTTCAAAGACATGCTGATCTAAAGGCTAGACACTTGTCTCTAAAACAGATATATATATACATAGTAAAGTATTTTTCTACAAAAAAATAAATAAATAAATAAAAAAAATCAATGTGAATCTTCAGGCCATTCCAGGAAACTCTTCATGAAGTTGTATAAAAGTCTATCAAGGCCATGGTGAGTTACTGTGAGTAATCTAAAACAGAAGCCGATTCAAATATTATTCAATGTTTCATTTATAGGGTACGTCTCTGAAACTCAAGGTCACTTCACAATTACAAAACCACCAAATAAATAAAACAGCCCAGAACCTACATACGCACACATGAAATTCCCAGGTGAGGCTCACCCAGGAGGCCTGTTGGGTCGTTGTGGTGTAAGAGAACCTTATCAAACAGCATGAATTGAGCAGAACATTCCAGATCAGTAGAATGTAGAGAACATTTTAAGAGTTTCTGAATGAGGGACTAATGCATGTACTGCTTCCGAACCACATGAAACACTGTTACATCTTTTCCAACTGCTGCTAACGCAGTGTCACTGGAGTGTCGCTTAGGAGGCCAGCTCAGGAAGCTTCTGAGAAAAATCAGCCGCTCTCTCAGCCACCGAGGAAACATCCAACCAGTACTGAACAGTACACAAGCAAAACAAACACAGATGATGTAAAACAGTGGACATATTGCACCAGTATATTTACACACACACACACACACACACACACACACAGTAGGTTTTGTTAACCCTTAGAATGTGAAGCCCAACAAATGGTAGATTGTCATCATACGGTAAAACAGCTCCTTATATGGAAGTTCCCCCGGTGTGTGTTGGTGCTCCAGGTGTCAGACGTCATGCTGA
>JBBPCZ010000019.1:21201207-21214263 GCA_037974445.1 Brycinus macrolepidotus | reverse complement strand
AGGCTACCTTTGGTGGCATCTACTGTTAGCTTTTAAGCATTCTGCAAATAAAACAGAAATTCAGAGAAGTTGTGTAACAAGGCTTTTTTGTTAAACATATATGAGTTCTTAGATTAGTGGTAAGGTTAGTTGTAGGTAGTTGTGAACCTCGAGCTTACGGGGGCCCATGGCCACTGCTTGTGCATAAGGCCCTGAATTTGGTGCTACGCCCCTGGGCCCTCGTGTCTTCTTGCTTTGTTTACGTTTTTCAGTAAAAAGGAAAAACAATGAAGGAGATCTGCAACAGCGCCTCTTGCTTCCGGTTCACCCAGGGAGACCCTGGCATGGCACAGATAAACATTTATTACAAACCTTTATTACTCCCACAATTTGCATTGTTACTCCAGAAAGTGGACAGTACAAGGGTAAGATCAGCGAAAACAATAGAATAAAATCTATACAACAGAATAGTATATAGACATTTGTGTGTGGAAATATATACATGTGTATATAAAGCTATATATGTATGTATGTGCACGATTAAGAAGTGATGAATCAAACTGACGAGCTGTCACACCCCTAATGACACCTAACCACATTTTTCTGCTTTTAGTGCATCATAACGTGACCAATGTGTGTGCTCATGTTAGTGTGTTGTGTGTGAGTCCATGCAATATACATACTCACACACACACACAGATATATATAAATGGGACATTTGTATGATCCATGTTCTGTGTTGAAGAGAGAGACAGACAGAGGAAGAAAGATTACTCGATATGCATGCTACTAATGTCCTGCTTTGGGCTACTGACTGCACTGGTGGGTCATGCTTCAGAAATGATCTCCATTGATTCCAGAGATTCTATAAAAGGCTCTGATCTCTAGCCCCTTCTGTTGAATAGCAATGAGGTCAGTAATGGCACTAATTGTTGGGGTGGTGTGTGTGTCCCTGCGTATGTGTGTGCATGTGACCATCAGTCGCCTTTCCCTATGACGACCGAATGATGAAGGAACTTTGGAACAAACTCCCGATTCCTGCTCCATTCCGAAACTCCACGCATCAGATCTGTGCTCGCCCGCCTGCTCCCAGTGGAGGATATTAAAAAGCTTGGCCCGCATCAGCATAATTAATTAAAATTTAAGTAGCGCGCGCCTGGCCATCAGGAAACTTTTCAGTTGAAAAGTACAAAAGCAGCCCCTGTCGGAGCTCCCTGACAGGGCCGCATTGTTCCGAAACGCTGGAGACCGGTGGGCTTTGTTCCAAGTGATATTGGCTTTTTATTAATTAAAGCCGCCTCTCAGCGTCGGGTTGACCGAGGGAGCGGGGGCTGGTTTCTCTTTCAGGCAGAGAAGAGCTTTTATTGTCTTCACGAGTGACTCTTTTCCCTGTTTTTTTCCCGGAGTCAGAAGTGTGGGAAACGGACTGAGAGCAGGCCCGTGATGGACTGGCCCAGGGGAGTCCATTAACGGGTCAGGAGGTGGCCGGGAGAGCGCGGGCTAAATTCATTAGCACTCCACAGCTAGCCTGTGAGTGGATTGAGTGGCGGAATGAAGCGGTGTGATTCAGGTGTGTGTTTCCGCCTCGTGTCATCAGGGCCGCTCTTAATTCAACTCGATGCCTCATCTTCATCCGCTCTCTCCGTTCAATAGCTCTCTCTCACGCTCTCTCGCTTTTTCATCCGGCCACCTCCTCTGCAGCTCCAGAGGCATCTAAGTTAAGCAACGGTACAACACGAATGTTAATTGTTCAGAGTCATTCAGAACACTTATGCGCCGCTTTTCGAAAATGGTTTGACATGCGAATGTCCTGAGAAGACTTTCCAGGCCATTCATTCAGGAAAGCCCATGTCCTTCTATTACTTCTATTACTATTATAGTTACATTTTCCTCATAGGCTAAATGTGCCACATCTTTAGACGTGTGCATTCTCTGACTGGCATTAGGGATAATGAGATAATTGGGTACATTGGATTTTGATATCTGAATCTTTCATTTGCAATTGGTAAGACAATGGTCAATAACGCCATAACCAGGCAGCCTCACAGAAGTTAAAACTTCAGCATAATAATTAGAAAAATGATTTCTGAAACATTCTAAAACAGATTTAATCTAAAAATTCAGTTTTATCATAAAATGGCAATTCATCGTAAAATATCCAACCAGATTTATGAAGATTCCAGATACATTTAATTCAGGTATGTTTTGTAAATGAGCTCGCTGCTTTATTTGTGAACATTTGAATTAAAAAAAAAAGATGCCAAAAGGGGTCCTTTGAAGTAAAATCACCGAAGAACAACTTTTCTTTGTACAAATCAAATTTTTTACATTTAAATGTGACTAGTAGCGAACTAGACAGCTCATTATAAGTGACAGCTCGTTATACTGGAACATGAGAAAGAGGTCAAGGTGTTGACTTGGCCTCCAAAGTCCCCAGATCTGTCCGACTGATCATTTGTGGGATCTGCTAAACAAAGTAGTCCAGTTCATGAAGGCTCCACCTCACAACCTGCAGGAGTCGGTGCAAGATTCGAAAACACACCTTCAGAAGTCTTGTGGAGTCCGTGCCTCCGTGGCTCAGAGCTGTTTTGGTGGCACAAGGAAGACCTACACGATGTTAGGCTGGAGGTTTTAATGTTATAGCTGTTCAGTGTAATCTGTTCAGTGCAGTGGGAGCTAATAATTTTACCCTCCCATCTCATATTATGACCATCTACCACTGCTATGAAGACATACTGATACCTACTAAAACTGACAAAGGTATGTTAGATTAAAACAACACTAGGAATCAACTTAAAGCCTAAATTTTAACCATACTATTGTCCATTTTATAGATAACAGTGTGTCAAAGATGGGATGTTTGTATGTTTGAAATGAGTCTGTACTCCAAGGCGAGTGTGCTTTGTAGCTAAACTGAAAAAAGCAAACTTTAGACACTAAACTTGTCGTGGCTGATTGACTTCATTTGAGGGGAAAATTGTGCAAATGAGTTTTTTTTTGCTTAACTAATGCTTTAAGATAATGTTGAGGAATTTGTAAACCTTTTCAAAACCTTCTCAAATATGCTTATGCTGTCATAACATGGGCGATTCATCAAGGAAAGCAAGTGGCAGCATGTCACTTTGATGAATGATGGTGTTATCTCACATAGACCGACATTATTTTGAGCGCAGGATCAGCTTTTATGGCATTTTCTGATGCTTCCTGAATCTTCTTGGTCATTTGTTTTAGGTGATGCAAAAGCAAAAAAAGACCTGCTGGGTCTTACTAATGACCGAGGCTTTTGAGGGACACGTCTGAGTCGGGATAACAGTCAGATGTTCCGGCGTGATGAAGCCAGACTCTGAAACAGCATCCCTGGCCCATATTAATGATGAGATAAGGAGCAGATCAGTATGAAAATTAATGAGCAGTTGATGTGATACACATCGTTACAATGGCAATTAATCACATTCTTTACTTTATTGCCCTTTCAGCGAGCTAATTATCCCTGATCATTTGCATTTAAGCATGGCTGGTGGACGAGAACTAATTTTACCTGGGATCTGTAAAGGTAAACAAATGTATTTAAAAATTGATTTATCATGGAGGGAGGAAGGGAGAAGAGTACATCAGTCTATGTCTATGCCTGACAGAGCCCGTCACGGACTTTACAGCCACTGCACGCTGTAGACAGAGGTGTGTGTGTGTGTGTGTGTGTGTGTGTGTGTGTGTGTGTGTGTGTGGTGAGGGGAGGGGTGTGTACTTTTTTGCACTACTATGGAAAATGGCAAAAAACTCCATTTAGTTTGTCAATAAGCCATTATTTGGTCAGGGAACACTAATATAAGATATAATGCAAATAAAAAAAAACAAATAAGTAAATAATCCATTGGGATTCATTGTGAGAGTGTTAGTGTAATCATTTCTGAACCTCTCCTCTAGGAGGGCCAGAATTTACTGTAATCTTCATCAAATTAACCAGGTGTTCTTCTGATTGGTCAAAATTGTGCGATAGTGCACACAATAGTCAGGAACCCGTCCCACATTCTTCTAACTGTACTTCTTTCATCAAAACATTTTCATCACTTTTTCAAAAGCAAAACACTGTTCTGTGTTCATGTGTACTTTTTAGAATGTTATAATCATTATAAATGTTAACATGCAGTGCTGTATGTGTATATGAGCATATATATTTGATTTTAATGATATACACGACTGAGAGAGGTCTATCAGTGCTATGAGTAATACAACCATTTTTAAGAACATTTTTTATGTCACAACCAACCATTTCTATATTTTTTGTCATTTTTTATACATCTCTCTCTTACAGGTTTACAGGTTTTAATAGGAAAATTACAATCTATCTAAAACCTATAAATTAAAATCCATTTATTTCTCTAGTTTAAATTTTAATTGCAAACTGCAGCTACAGAGACTACACTAAAACAAAAAATGCTGGCCCCTTTCTTGTAAAGTTACATGTTTTGAGATGCATGGTTTTGTTGTGACAGTGACAGTATACATATAGAGTCTATAATTTTAATAATGTGTGTCATTTTCATTTATGTGTATTTCATTTTCTGATATTTCTGTGATCTTTAACTCTGATTTTTTCCTCTCTTTGGTTGACGTTCTCTCCTGTGTTGTTGAATCCTTCATTTTGTAAATGTGTTTCTGGGTGTATTTAAGTGTAGAAATGTCCCAAACATACTGAACATATACTATACAAGACTATATATGACCTCAAATTCACCATAACATGAGAAGAAGAAACTGTAAACCCACTTATGAGGTTTAAAGCGTCCTGTGCTCATACTGTTACAATTAAGATGATTCATCAAGGGAAGTGTGTGCAGAACTGGCATGATGTCACTGTGATGAATTAAAGTGTTATCTTTCACGACCGTATGACCAGCTTTCGTGGTGGGTTTGATGACTGAGGACACTTTGGCATTTGGTTAAAGTGCAAAGTATTGCACATTTCAGAACCTCAGAAGGGCTTTTTGCTGCTCAGAACTTCTGTTTGGATCAGATTTTGACTGCCTGTGTGACCATATAGTGTGTCCAACATCTTCATTTTTTTAACCATATCATCCTCTGTTGTTACTGAATACCCCACCCTCAGCTGCAGCAGAACCGTGATCCGTAGCTCAAGCTATGATTTGTTTTTCCAATCCAATAAAGCACAAACTGCCTGCACTGTCATTTGGAGTGATCAGATTGGACGTGTGTATTCAGGCAACGTGTTAATTTTCTGGCACGTCAGCAATGGTTGCTATAGTAATGAGGGAGGCTTGGACAAGGTTGTCTGGTTTCATGTTTTTTTTGACAACTGGCAGCGCGAGGAGAGCGTGAAGAGTGCTGGGCTTCTGGGCCAGGCTTGTGTTCTGTACAGAAAGGAACTAGCCTTGGTGCTGAACTTGGTGAACGTTTGATTTTCCTTATTTTCAGTTTCCTTCACCACTGCTACATTAGTTGCGCTGCTGTGTTCTGCCTCTTCTTCTAACTCTTGATCCTGCTGTTTGTTCTTCCCTGCTACTCTAATCTGTGTTGTTGTAATTTGCCCTGATTAATGTTTGTTTTGTCTACTACTGTCTGTTAAACACTGTTTCTTGTTCTATGTTACAACTATTTGAAAAGCGACATGGAGTTTGAGAAATGTATTCTTCTTCTTCTTCTTCCACTTCTTCTTCTTCTTCCACTTCTTCTTATTATTATTATTGTTATTGTCTTGCATAGATAAAGTGGTTTGGCAATGTGACACTACATAAGCGTGTAATGAGGCACTGAAATAAAAGCTCTGAAAAAGACGCACTGGGCTACAAACCAAAGCTTATAATAAATAAAAGCAGTTATCATAAGCTTATATTAATTATTACAGTGTATACAGTATGTGGTGATCATTCTGAATATAGAATGCTATGTTCTGTTTTCAAGCGCTGTATTAAATCTGTGGTGGAGTTATTATGGGATGTACCCTCTCACGATATTAGTATTTGGGATTTTGGTAACATTTTATTTAAATGATCTAATGTAGACAATTTATAGATGACCAGCTTGTCATTAACTAATATACAACTAAATATGCATTAAATGTAACTAAACTTTCAGTTGGAAATTAAAATATTGTATTAAATCCAACCTTAACCGTAACCAAAACTAAATCTGACACTATTCCTAAACACAACCCTAATGCTGCTGATTATAAACTGAGCTTCACCAGAATCTGTAGATCATCTATTGAGGTCTTTATAAAGGACCGTCCAAGTAAGTGTGACCCACATTTTCAGTATTATTAAAATAATTTGGAAATCATGCATTTTTTTTCCACTTTCTATTAAAATGTTAATAATTTGCCATGTGACAGTGTCATTTTAACTGGCTGATTTCAGTCGACACGTCTTGGAACAGAAAATAAAACTGGGTGGACTCTTGAAATAATGTTTCTTATTTGCTGTTCACCAGTTTTCTTCACTAGCTGAATTACCAAGCCAGCTATCAAGTCAAATCCAGTCAAATAGACGTTTGCCATTTCAACTGTCTACATCGTACACAGTGAAACGAAATAACGTTCCACAAGGACCACGGTGCAGCACAAAAGACAACACAAGACAACACAAGAGAACACAACAGAAAAGTACAGAACAGCAAACGGTGCAGCTGACAAAACCAGAAATGCTACTGAGAGTGAATGTAGCATTAAATCAGAAACTGCCTTTTAGCAGTGGAGTGACTGATTGTGCAAAAATGCAAAAATTATGATAGTTTGGGTGTGGTTCTTGTTCATGTGTAGCAGCCTGGGGAAAGAAACAGAACCTTTTTTCCAGATGGAAGGAGGGAGAGGGGGTGGGAGGGGGGTGAATGGGGTCTTCCACAATTCTGGTGGCTTTGTGGACACAGCTGTGGTACAGATGTCTGTGACAGAGAGGAAAGAGACCTTGGTGTTCTTTCTGGCTATCCTCACCTCTGCTGTAAGGTGTTGCCATCTGAGGTGTTGCAGTTCCCAGACCAGTCCAGGATGCAGCTGCTCAGGATGCTTTCCATGGACTGGCAGGGTGGGCTCTCCTCAGTCTCTGCTGGAAGTAGAGATGAAGTCGGGCTTTCTTTGCGATGAAGCTGGTGTGGAGGGTCCACGTGAGTTTCTCCATGCTGTGAACATCGAGGAACTTGGTTTATTAACATGCACCAGGCAACATTAACATCTTAACAGTTTAAACAGTTGTTTGGGCCAGCATTTGTTCAGCTTTGTAACCTTCTGTATTCATGTAATTCATTTAGGTAATTCATTTTCTCTTCTTTTGGGATAAAATGGTGCAAACGTAGGTGCAAAAGCCCACCTCAGATTACTCTGTTATCTTCAGGAGAGAGTGTTAGAGAGTTAGCCAGGAGAACGGTTCTCGATCATCCCGACTTACACAAGAAGCACATTAAGCCCACAACGATGCTTTATAGCTCGTGTCTTTTTGGAGGATGGAGGGAGATGCTATAATTCCAGTTTGCCTGAGAGCAACATGTGATCAGTGCCCCCGAGGTCTACCATATTAAACCCCTTATTCATCTGTTGACAGAGGAACTGGGAGTGAACCCAGCGCAAGAAAGGCTCTGTTGTGTTTGTGCGCGAGGTGAGCCTGAACTGAGGCGTTTGTTATTTTTTTCTGTTTTTTTGAGAGTAACTATCAGGCCTTGACCTCTCTCGGACTGTGACTGCTGCAGAGTTTTCAGAGAGGCTCCTGTTCAGCTGGAGAGGGCGCTCTGTATGGAAGCTAAAGCGAGTTTTAAAGGATGGCTACGAGGTGTTTTTTACCTTGCAGCGGGTGTTAACAGATTTACTGACCTACGCACAGACTCCGTAACTCCTTTCACATTTACACTGGACTGACCAAACGTCATCACACCTTTATGTTGTTGCTTTTTTGCTGTAATTTTAAGATAAGGCAGCTTAAACTGTATTGCTGAAGGTCCTAGCAGTTGGTTTAGGAGTTTTAAGTTATGAAAGTTGCATTGTTAGGTTATTTATTTATTTGTTTATTTATTTAGATAACAGTTTCACTTAAAACATCCTTTGTACCCAAATAGTTTGGGGGGAGGAGTTGTAGCAAAACATACTTCTTGGTTGGCTGTATAAGAGATTTCACGCAGAAAAGGGTCAAGAACAGGGAATACAAAAATAATATCTCTCCCAAAGAGGGAACCAACCTTCTGGAGCATTTTAAGTTGTTTAAATAATTCCAATGTTTTACTGTATGAAGTTTTGATGTTTGTTTATATTGAGCTTCTTAGGCAAATATCTCATGCTCAGAACATTAATTTCCATTTTTTTTATCTGTTAATCAGACATCACTGTTCTTATTCAAGAAAAAAAAAAAAAAGATTGGAAATAAAATGTAAAATGTAGAATTTATTTTTTTATAATATAAAGTTCATATTTTAGCTCAGTTCTCAATATTCTGAGTAGTCTCAACTCAATATTTCAGGTTAGGTTTAAAATCTGATGGAGCAAACTAAAAACTGAATAAACAATTTATTTATTTTATTATTATTTTTTTTTTAACAGAAATCTGCAAAGTGAGTAAGTTGATGTGGAACGACCATCATGTTACTCTTACGTCAGTAACTGCAAATTTCAAAAGTTTCAGGTTGAAGCTTGTATAAGGATATGAATAAATGAAATATTACCTTCAATTTCAAAATGCCAGTTCAGCACTGTGAAAGATGTAGGACCAACACTTTACTGACAGTAAGCGTGAGAAGTGTTCTCAGTGTACGTTCGGTGCCTCCAAAATCTCTGACCTTTGGCCTGTAACGAATCTTGGCCAGCTTTGAGTGGAGAGATGCGAAATCGAACTCTTTACATAAGCGAAATTCAGTGAAGGATCTCCATACAGTATATAGATTGCACTTCAGCGGCAGCGGGGCACATATCGAAAGTCCAGCGAGTTGGAGTTCAATCCATAATCCATCCGAGGTGTTGAATCCAATATGAGTAAAACATGCTCATTAAACTCTCTCGAGAATGTGGAAGGGATTGAACCAAACAGAGAGCTGTGGATCCCCCAAAATGGTAATTTTTCAGGAGAAGGAAAGAAAGAACATATTTAACTTTGAATGGAAGTGAATGGGGCCGGTCATTTTGAAATATTTGGTTTGGTATATTTATTATAAGATTTGTACCGATTGTTGAGGCCAAAAATTTAGTGTCATTTTGTTCCAACAGCGATAATTCCAGAGCTATTTTACTTAACATGGTGACGGACTCCTCTTATTTTACAGGACAGGACCCCATGATTAACACATGGATGGCTGGTGATACATTTACCGTCTCTGAGACTCTCTGTCGTCTTTAACTTTCCCAGAGTAGAGAGAACAAACGGCTGCTTTCTTCCATCAGAACTAAAGGCTCAAGGCAACTTAGTGTCTGGCTACACATTTGACTTATATTATTATGTAACGGAATTTACATACATAAATAGATGTGTGTGTGTGTGTGTGTGTGTGTGTGTGTGTGTGTATGATGTGTGTGTGTGTGTGTGTATATATACACACTATATTTGTCAAACAGAACTGCTGTTGTTAACTAACTTGTATCTTTTTGAAACAGACATAAAGCAAATTCTGTTGAAACTTAACTAAATTTTCAGCCCATACCGCATTTATGCTCATTAGTGAATCTTTTATTGTTTTATTGTGAATCTTGGTTCGTGGGGAGAAAAACCTTTTTTGCCAGTTTTTCTTAATGTTGGAACAAACATCAGACATACAAGCTACTGTCATTACAGAAAGTAATTTATTGTGTAACTCACTATATACTGCATAATATATATGCAATAAAATAATGTTGGAATAGTTTAACAAAAATAAAATAACTTCTAAAAGTAAAAAACACATTTTCATAATTCAGCTGTTGAGATGTAAACAAAGTTATTAAAATGGTTTGATGGTTCATCGGAGAGAAACTGACTTGGATTTCTTTACAGTGGTAGAGAATGGAACCGGGGGTCACCAGGCCTGCAGTACGCAGCACAACCTGTGAGGCCTGTTGGTTAATGATAAAACACATTTTCTTTGGGTACCATCTGGCCTTACTATCATCATGTGTATCACTATGTGCATTATTATATTGCAGTGATGTGCAGTAGTCTACCATGTGCAATATCATGTAAAGTTTTCTAAATGGGTGATAAATCATTTCATTATATGTAATACCTTATCATGTTCAAATCCAGACATCAATATCACTACGTATGTCAATATTAGTTATATACTACTGTCTCTACTACGTGCAATAACAGACTCAAACCACTATTAGTGTTATTAGTAATTCACTAAACTGTAAGTTACTTATCTATAGCATTTATACCCCAGTATTTGTGTATATAGTATAGTGTATTTCATATTGAGTTTATATTGAGTTTATTTAGACATCATTTTTTATATTGTTCTTGTCTCTGTGTCTCTGTGTCTGTTCAGTCATAATATAAGCAATTTCCTCCGGGATCAACGCAGTCTTCTGATCCTCATTCTGATTCTGATTCTCATTACATGTACCTCTCCTCTATGTCTGTCTTTTTAGACTAAAAATTTATCTTAAAGCTGTCAGAAAACAATATCTCAAGATACATCAGTGGACATTTAAAGTAATGATGTTCTGTGACGTAGCTTTTTGAGGGATTCATTTCAAGGAGGTGTTTGGTTCCTATTCCCACCACTGTTGATAATTATGAGCTTTTCTAGAACGCACGTTTCAAATCAGCTCCCTGTGAATGACGTTGTTTACATTCTAAAACATTTACTTACGTAAAATGTTTAGAAATGTTGACAAATCTGTGAAATCCCCCTTTAAGACAACCACACAGAGTTTAGTGAACGGTGTGTTGGGACAGAACTGCAGGGTTATTTGCTGCACTGTGTATTCAGATACGGAAGAGTCTCGAGTTAAAGGTGTAAACGCAGTGCAGGAATAATGCAATTCAGTGCAAGCAAATGTACTCTGTGGTCTATTTTTATCTTATCTATGGCCATTCCCTCGAGTAAATCTTACACATATAACTCATTTTGCAGAGATGCATTGCTAAGCACCATGGCCATATCCCATCCATACATTGTTTATTAAAGTTTAGTCTTAAATGGATTTTCCGAGCTCCACCTGCGACTCCCAAAACCCAGAGGTACACATTTCCGTTGTCATATTTCTGTTTATGCGGCTAGAAATAAGTTGTATGTGAGCATTTTAGCTCAGTTAATGCACTCTGGCTGGGAGTCGGGCCATAGAGGCATTAAAATGCAGAGGCCTTAAAGAAGGGGGGGGGGGGCAGTTTCCAGGGGAGAAGCAGCTCCAGTGATTATGGTATTGATTGATTTTTTTTTCTTTTCAGAAGTAAGGCTAGTGTTTGTGTCAGCGAGTATTGGAGATCACATCGCATCCCAGGCATTTTCTCTGTCCCACTGTCATCGATTAAGCAAAGCCCAATTAGTGGGGAGGCCTTGCCTATTCATAAGTCTGCAGAAATGGATTTTTTTTTTTTTTTTGCAGACATGTCTTAGTGCCAGGAGAGCCCTGGGGAAACGTATTAAGATGTAGAAATGGAAGCGCTCGCAATCAACATTGTAACAAAGTATTGAGTGATGTCAAAATACTCCCCAAGTGCCTTCACTTTTCAGATCTGCTTGGTCAATCATTAGGCAGCGATGCAAACGCCCAGTCTGGGGCAAAAATCTGAGCACTGACTTTAAATGTCACAGTTATCAGCTGCAAAGAGCCTCTGAAGGGGTGTCATCATTTTGTAGTCAATGACTACAAATATAAGGAGCTAGACCTGGAGAATGTGCTAAAATTTCATTAAAAAAAAAAAAAAAATGTAAAACTGGGCACATGACTGTACACTGGTGCCAAGCCTGCCTTTATATATTTTTTTTTATTTTTTGAAATTGAAACACACTGAAAAAGTTGGAAGACCAGACTTGAACTTGTCAAACTTGTCTGGGATTTGACGTGACTCATTCCATAATTAGTTATGTGAATAATTAGTTTACTAATTATATAAACAATGATATAAATAAATCAAACATCCCGGAAACAGCAATAACATCTCTAGACCTCTAAGGGTTAATCGAGAACAGCTGCTTTTATTCACTTCTTCCTCTTTTATTTGCGTCTTGGCCTTCCCAACTCGCTGCTGTTTGAATTGCTTTGATTTCGTAGCAGTTATCTCTCTGGTTTGCCTGCCTCAGCACAACGCCACACAAGCGTCCCCACATTCACTAATGACTATGAAATGAGCTCGCGGTGAAGGCGGCACACCTGCCGTTCGGAAGCGGCGTGTCTGTGAACCGATGACGGTTTAAGCCGGTGGAAGACTCAGATGAGAGAGAAAAACACATCTGTAAAAGAAAAGCCGTCCTGTGGATATCTCGCAGCGTGAGCCTTACACAAGGGAAAAGACACTGTTGGGTGGGTTTCAAAGTTTAGAAGATTTGAAATTTCTATTCTTTGAATGGTTGAAACTCATGGAACTACACACACAGACACCATCCTTGATGCGAACATTCTGCAGAGACATAAAGCTAAATCTGGGTCGTGATTGGATCTTCCAGCCGGACAGTGACTCAACACATAAATGTGACAACAGTTGCTTCAGTTACCTCAGACAGAGCCCGTCCCACCCCCCTGTGACCCAAACCTCAGGGCAATCCAGCAGGGTGAACAGAGGAGCAGTTCAGGAGTGAGGACCAGGGACCCTGGAGGACCTTGAGGGATTCAGATCGCTCGCTCTGTATCCTCCAATCCCAGCAGAAGACTCAGTGCTGTCATACTGACAAAATAGAGATTACACAATCGACTATAATGCGTGTGTATGTGTGTGTGTCTATATATTAGGGCTGTCAGTAGATTAAAATATTTAATCGCGATTAATCGCATGTTTGCCATAGTTAACTCGATTAATCGCACCTTTAAGTCTGTCCTAAACATCCTGTTTATAATACTCTTATCAACATAGGAGTAGACAAATATGTTTGCTTTGTGCAGATTTATGTTCATTAATGACAGTTAATACTGTAAACAACATTTTTTCAAAAAATAATCTTGCACCTGTATTT
>JBBPCZ010000019.1:21169773-21188784 GCA_037974445.1 Brycinus macrolepidotus | reverse complement strand
GGGCGGTGGAGAATGACCTCATACTTCTTTGCCAATGTGGCAATGTCTGCTGCTCCATACTCAAAACTGATGTCTGAACTCAATGCCTCAATGTCAAATGCAGACCACTCCTTTAATTCATCCTCTGGAAAACGAGCATCCAAGTGATCACAGAGCTTACAAATAAAACGAGTAATCCCACCGGTATTTTTGCTATCGGCTGATGAGGCCCTCATCGCCTCTTTGACATGGTCACTCCACTTAACATTCTTTTCCTCTGTCAAGTATTGGGAATGCAACTTCTTAATCTTTGCTCTTGCAAAGCAGTGTCCTTCCATCACAGTCAGGTTGCGTCTTTGAAAAGAAAGACACAGGTGTGAGAGCTCGCCCAAAACATCCTCCAGAGCAGTGAGAGTAACTTTGAACTTTGAATCGGTCAGCTTTTTGTAACAGTAATTTGGCACTAAATCTCTGTTATCACTGGATTCTCTCTTGCAGTATTCTTCCAGCACAGTGTAGTTCCTCAGAACAGCATTCACAGCTTGGTACCGCGACAGCCATCGCACTTCGTTCAGAGGCCTGAATGACAGTGTATCCTCATCAAGAATCTTTGCTAGGTCTTCCAATTTTCCCCTCTTTACAGTGGATCTAGAGAAAGTGGAATAAACCGTTCTAAGAAGAGTTTCCACATCACGCATCAAAGGTACATCTTTCCACGCATCATCAATGCCCAAGTCCTCTCTATGGGCCACACAATGTTGTTCAGTTAGGTGTGGTATTTGCCGCTTTAATAAAGCTGCAACTCCGTTGTGCTTTCCTAGCATTACTGAGGCACCATCGGAGGTCAGCATCACCATTCTCTGCATGTCTAGTTCATGCTTGGTGTAAAACTGAGTTATTGCCTGCACAATATCCTGAGCAGTGCATGCTGTCAGCTGGATGATGCCGCCAAACATAGTTTTATGGTTGACGTTATTTTCCTCCCTGTATTTAATATACAGGACTAGCATTTTGTGCACTGTTATGTCTGTGCTCTCATCTACGATCAGGGTGTGCCAAGGTGCATTTTTAACTTTACACATCGTCTCATTCTGCACTATTTGATTAATTGAATTCATAAACTCAAAGGCATAATTTTTGCTTCGCCAGCTTTCTGGTATACTCACATACTTTGCCATGTGATCGTGAATTTGTTGAACTGACAGCATAGAAGCATTCATGTTGATGGCTAGTAGAATATTGTCGATGAGAACTTTAACTTGCTCGGGGTTGGATTTCTTTACAAGTGACAGCTTGTTCCTCTTCTCTCGGTCTTTGGCGCTCTCCCCCAACAATGTACCGATCCCTGTTCCCACCTTACATCTTCTTGCAATTTCAACCGCTTTCAAATGACTTTTGTGCTGAATGTGACACTTGAGGTAGTCCAGCTTCCATTCTGTCCACACTTTTCCCTCCGAAAACTCGCTTGCTATTTTGGCTTCGCAACATGTTTTGCAGAGCAGACCTTTCTCGCTCGAAAAAGAAAAAATCTCACCCAGTTTCACAGAATGAAATTGTTGTGTGTTTATTTTATTTTCAATTCAGGTTGGATTTTTTTTTGTGCGCGGAGACCATACAAAGTGATCCTAACTTAAAAATGTCTGCACTTTAAAGTTTACTCATTTAAACTAAGTGATCATAAACTAAGTGATAAATGACATTCATGTATATTCATAACTGTCTGGTTACTCAGTATAAAGAGTGACATTACATGAAATCAGGCATCTCTGCTGAAATGACATATTTTAAGACCACACATTAGTTGGCAGTAAACATCATGTTTGTTCTGAACCATCCTGGAAAAAACAGCACCGAAGAAATATTTTATTTTAATTCAGGGCGAGTTCAGGCAGTATTTTTGAAGGAAGCGTGACTGAAGGTTTGAACATAAAACAGGCAGTAAGTAAAACTGCAACATTCTTAATTACTGAGCAGTTTTTTAAAGGGTTAAACTTAAAAAGGCTTTCACTTAACCTGGTGGTCATTTTTAACCTGTTTCTGTAATGAGGTTATGTTTGTAAGATCAGTGTTGTATGAAAATGATTTCATGCATTAATCATTTCTTTCTGTTTTTGTCTTTAAGTAACTATTAGGTCTTTGCCAGGTTCCGAAGAACTGTAGGGAGAGCCTGGATGTGCGCAGTTCACAGAAGAAAGGTCATTCTGGACATTTAGCAGGAATTTTGAATAATAATTCATAAATGAATTATGTCTGTGTCCGTCGTCTGTTGTATGAACATTTAGAAAATTCAGCAGGTCTGAATAATCTTAATAACTGCAGTCAATATGAATTATCTAGAATTGTATGTTTTCAAATGTTACGTGTGTCTTAGTTTATATTGCTGATATGTATGAGTTTTACTGAGCAAAATGAGTGATCTGAAATTAAGATTACAGTTTATGATAACTAATGCCAAGTTAATTTTACAAGTACAAATAACTTAAAAGATTCCTAACTTTTATCAGTGTAAATTGGTTTCCTCATTTTTTGAGGTAAAGCTGACTTATTAGGTTTTACAGTGCAGGAATAGTCCAGCATTCATTGTAATCTAATGTCTTGGGCTGGGCTGACTAATCCCAAAATATGAGTCATCATGTTACATTGGCTCTATTAAGTATTTGCAAGTTTATGCGAGTAGGTGACCCCAATAGAAGCTGCCTCCATCTCAGCTCCATCACATTACTGAGGGAATATCAGCAGAAACATCAGCTCTTTTTTCTCCCTTCCTTTCCTTATTAAACAGTTTTACAGCTGGTTTAAAACTTGACAGCACAAACTGTGCTGTTTATTGCGATGCAATCACAAGGTTTTACTGCGGATGGTTTCGGGGAAGAGTCGCCTCAGCACAGTGCAGAAACTGCTCTGCAGCCAGTCTGAAATGTCTTCATACTTTGGTAAATTATCATTTTAGATGCGCTTTAAAATGCTATACACTCTTAAAAAGGTGCCATAATAAGTTTTCTGAGTGCTGCCGAAGAGCTATTTTAGTTCCCAAAGAACCATCTGTAAGTGTGAACAACATTTTTAAGGTAGAAAGACCCTTCACAGAATATCAAGATTCTTCACCAACTTAAGAGTCAATCCAAGAACCTTTACCTTCAGGACATTTATCATATGATGTATGATGTATATGTGTATATAAGTACCAAGATCAAGATCAGGATACTTTGTACTCTGAACTTTGTCAGGATACTTTTGTCACATTTATACAAAGACAACATTTACCAATAAATGAAAGAGAAATTGAAAGGCTGAAACTATATATAGAAAAATATATATTCCAAAGAAACAAACATTACAATAATAAACAAGAGAACAGTGTGGAGATGGTATAGAATAGAATATCTGTGTACTGGGCAGTGCAGTGTGTTAGCTGCTAGGTAATGAGAGCAGATTTAAGTGACAGACGGCAGGTGAGATACTGTGAGGTAGAGAGTTCAGTTTGTGTTCTAATGAACAGGTTAAAGTTGTGATGGCATGTCCTGGTCTTATGACCGGAGCATACAAGGTCCTCTTGAGCCTCTCTGTTTTGGCAATAAAGCATTTGCCTGATTTCAGCAGGTCAGACAGACAGTTACTGAGTCAGACGGTCAGAGTCAGAGTCACTTACTGAGTCTCTGATGGTCCTGCATCTCCTATTACAGAGGTCCTGCAGAGACAGTAGAGTTGATCTAGAAGATGATGGGGCAGCTGGTGGTCAAGTGGTTCGGGAGTTGCCCCTGCAATTAGAAGGTCATGGGTTTGAATCCTAGGACTGCCAGTGGCACCACTGAGGTACCCTTGAGCAAGGTACCGTCCCCACACACTGCTCCCCGGTGCTTCACTTGGTGAATGGGTTAAAGGGGTTAAATGGGTTAAATGGGTTAAATGGGTTAAAGTGGTTAAAGGTGTTAAATGGGTTAAATGGGTTAAATTGGTTAAATGGGTTTAAAGGGGTTAAATGGGTTAAAGGGGTTAAATACAGAGAACAATGTTGTGCCGTTCACACTGTGTGCTGTGGTGTGTTCATGTGTGACAGACAGACATTTATTATTAAAGTAAAAATAAAAAAAAAAAACTTTAAATGATGTTCTGAGTCAGGACACTTTCTACAGCACCAGAGAGACCCGAAACTTCCCCAGCCGTCTCAGATGGTGGAGATGCTGCCTCGCCTTTTTGGACTGGGCTTGGATGTGTTCAGTCCATGTCGGATCCTCAGACATGTGAACGTCCAGATATTTAGATATTAATGTCCAGAAGTTGCTTATCCTCTCCACTGCAGCCCTGCTGTTGTTGAGGGGGTTCCAACGTTTTGTGTTCTTCAGAACACTCCGTACGTTATATGAAGCAGCTTGATAATGTCGCCAGTGGTGAGTCCTGCGTTCCATCCACCCATGGTTTTTGGTTAGCAAAAGTCTTTACTGTTGTTTACTGCCATGGGGATAATGCCATGGGGGGTGGGCATGTCTCAGTGAAAGCCAGAATGTTGCAGTCCCTCAAGTCCCATTGGAAAGTCACTCTCGCTCTGAAATCGTCCAGCTTGTTGTCCAGCACCTGAAGTTTCACAAGCAGAATGCCGGGCAGTGGAGGGCGAGGGGCTTTTCCAGACTCCGGTGTGAGTCCTGTGGTGGCTGTTTTATTCGTCACCACTGGGCTCCACGGCCACGTCCTTCAGTCTTATCTGCACGTCAGAGTATCCCAGCTGGCCACGATGGATCAGGTTTAAAAAGTTTGAAAACTTAGTGTGCAACTTGATTTCCAATGTACTGAAGTGTTGCACTGTCCTAATCGACTAAACCTGTTGATACGTGGGCATGAAAGACGGTAAAAAATAAATAAAATACTAAGTAAACACACAGTCTACAGGGAGCGATCAATAAGACGTCTGAATGTAGCCGTGCCATACCAGAAGCTTTTACCCACACATTTATCCAGTCAATATCTAGAACCTGCTCAGTATTGAAGTGTAATTTAGTTAAAGTGTTTTATCATTGTGTTGCCTAAAATCTTGTACTTTATACATTGTACCTCACACTTACTGGGTTATAACCTAAATAAGGGGCTCTAAAGAACAGGATCACCATTGTTTATGGTAATCAAGTGTATGCTGCAGATGCAGAACAGCTTAGGTTGAAAAATGTTTAAACTTCTGCAGCACTGCCTGCAGACTCACGACTGGGTAACCCTGGACCAAAAGCAATAGGTGGGCCCGGGGTCTGCGCGGCTAGAAAGATGAGGGTAGAAGCTGTTGCTCACTCTGCTTCACTTTGCATTTTCAATTGGGACCACCGGCGAAATACTTGCAAAGTGAATATTAATGTATGCTAATGGGCTGCTGAGTCAGCAAATTTCATAATGTTTTGCTTTGATGTCATGCAGCACAAACATCAGCGCTTTCAGCCACAAATGATCAGCCCCAGCGCCGCCCCCACCACTAGCATTCCCTTTTGCCCCAAAACTCACACGTGCAGATAAATAACGTAAGAGATGGTGTACAAAAACATTTAATTTACTGCAATTTTGGTGTGATAATGTACATGTAAAGCACTGCTTCGAGCTATTGGTGTATGTGTATATATATATATATATATATATATATATATATATATATATATATTCTGCTTGTCTGTCATGTTAAAAGCATGAGCAGGGGAAAATAAAAAGCTGTCATAGTCTTAAACAAATGGGCTTATCTGCCTGTTGCACACTATGAACCAATATGGCAATCATTTCACCATTGAGAAACAAATTACCACCACCACTATCAGGATATGGCTCATTAGAAATCAAGCATGCGTGTAATATATTGTTCTCCACGCAGGCAATTACTGTATGTTTGTGTTCGCTGGCCAGAGATTGGAGGAACAATCCACTTGACATTCGCCTGTTCGGCAGGAAAGAAAGAGTGACAGCCAGCTTCGCAGGGAGCTGTGGCAGAAGTTGGGGATTTGGCTGATAATTGAAGTTTTTGCTGGTTTCGATGGACTATGAGGTTCTGTGCCAATTCTGTGCCAGGTCATATGTCTAGTTGCATGCAAAACTTTGGACACCCCTCGCCAGATGACATATTTTGTTGTTGTTGTTGTGAAGTGTGCAGCTTCTACTTCACACCTCTTAATTTAACAATTAACATTTTTCTGGAAATTTGATTAACTTTATTTTAAAAGAAATGTTGCACTTGCAAAAAATTTGATTTCATTCCAGTGGTAAAGTCTCAGAACTTGTTAGGTCTCAGTTGACTCGTCAGGACTTGGCTGGTCAGATAAAGAACTGTCATTCAGACTGTCAGCTGGTCTCCAAACCATGTGCAAAAACTCAAGAACCATGAGCTCCTTTGAGCAGATGGCTGAAGATCTGAAAATGAAGCTAATTGATGCCTACAAAGCAGGCGGAGGCTATAAAAAGATATGAAAGTGCTTCCAGCTCACAATTACTACTGTCTGAAATGGCATTTGGGAGATAAGCGGAACTGCAGAAGTCAAGACACAAGAACGTTCTCAGATTTAACTGCTCATATGCTGGCCAGACCAGATCTGCCTGTACGGGTCATCAGAAGGAAACCTTAACTGCGACCAAAAGAGAGAAAACAGGACATATAGATATTTTTTACATACATTATGCCATTTTTCTATGATTATATCATATTTAAGAGATTTAGCATTTGAATATGAAGCTCGTTCAACTCTCAAGGCTGCACATACAAGGGAAATCATGTTGCCATGAATGGTCTTGGAAAACTAGGAAAAGAGATTATTTGTTTCTTAGGTTTCTTCATTTTTAAATAACCTGTGGTCACTGGTCAGTGAAAAAATGGCTGCATTCAAGGCAGTAGCTGTGGTGCATCTAAAGATGTTTTTGATTGCAAAGATGCATCAGTACATGCGTTTTGTCTGCTAAGGGTGCATTGTGCAATTTCTGTGATGCTTAGGGTTAGCATTTAGCTTAGCATTTCTAGACAAACAGTCCCATTCTAAAAATAACACAATCCCAGTGTTTCACCAGTTCCTGTGGCAGTTACGTTCAGGTTTAGGTTAAGCGTCACTTTAGCATTTCTACACATATACTCTGTTAATAAAAACTGAAGCGATTACACAATGTATCTTAAGATGCTTGTATAACTTTTTTACTAGCTTTCCAAAACACTTTTCTTCTTCTGCTCGGACCCTCTCCTGGAACAATACCAGGTAGTCTCTCTTTCTCCTCAGCCTGGCTTTCTTGTGGATGGGCTCCTCAGCTCAGCTTCTTCTCACCTTTAGCTGAAGCATTCCTGTAGCCTTTTCCTCCACTGATGAAGAGGCTGCTTCTGTAAAATAATAAATGTTGGCCTTATTATTGCAGTGGACAACAACAGATTTGGTAGAAGCAGTCAAATCAAACTCAAATGAACTCAACTTGCATTTTCTGAAATTTTAGGCAACTGATGTTGATGCTGGTGAAAACAGCTGGGCATAAAAGTACATCTCAGATTCTCATCCTTGCATTTTCCTTCTTGCAAGGTAACCTGCCAAGAATTTCTTTTTCCCAAGAACACAGCTGTGTTCTTCTTGTTCTTGGTAATGATAAACACCATTTTCAAACAGCAATCAGCGGAAAGTTGAAAGACAAAATGTAGAAAAGGTCCTTTAAATAGGCTGATGAATAGCCCACAGTCTGGGAAAACGCCAGGACAGAATGAATGGTGTGGCGTATGAATTACTGGCGAGGGGTCTTGATCATTTCAATCAAACGTGTTTTGCATCTGCCCATATGAACTGAGGAAAATCAGGCTATCCAAGGCGTTGTATAAGCATACACAAAAAGCATCCTCTGCTCTGCCTGGCACGTTTTTGAACCTGACCTGTCGACTGGGTAGGTGAGATGGGTTTAATAAGTGATGCAGTTGGACAGATCCAGATTCCCCAGATTTCCTCTTGAGTATACGATATACAAGTGGTCTGTCCATCCAGTGATTTTATCCAATCAGCAGTAAGGATGGTATCCTGTGGTGAATACCAATATACAGTGGAGTCTAGAAGACTGGGATCACATTGGGAATCTTTCTGGGATTTTATTTCATTTAAACATGGGGGAAAAACAACAGAAAGTTTTGGAATTTTGAAAAGAAAAGTTACGATGAGTAAAATTGAGAAATAGCGAAGATTCAGCTCTGTTTCTGAATTACTATTCAAACGTAATCAGATTTGTGACAAGCACCATGTTAAGGCCTTTGCAGAGAAAGGTCAGATTCTTCTTGAATATGTCGAGTGTTCAGACGGCCCTTAGGTGGATCTGCTCACTCTACTTGTGTCATTAAAGCCAAAAGTGGGCATCACCAAATAATAAGAAAATGTAGAAATTCCTGTAAATATTTCAAACATTTTACTTTTCACTCAAAACTGTATGTTGATAGTAATTTTTTTATTAAAAAATTAGCACAAAAGCATTCAAAATAGGAGTTTTTTCTTGAGTTGTCTCAGACTTTTGGACCCCACTGCATAGCCATAGTTCCCAGCCACGGACGGAGTGAGAACATAAAAATCCTGATATCCAGTTATTTCTAATGGTGCAAATGTTTAAAATCATTAGTGACAAGCCTGTGGGGCCAGGGTAGACAGGGCAACACCCCCTTTGCCCCCTCTTGGCACTGGGCCTGCCCACAATGTACAGTTTAAGATGGCAATAAATGTAAAAGTGGCAACAGACAAACAAACAAATACATAAATAAAAAAATAGAAAATGTGGCAGGACTTTTGCTTATGAGACATTTATTATTTTTGTCTTTTTTTCCAGTGTGTTACATTTGGTAAATAAACAGTATTTGTGCATTAAAATGTGGGATATGCTCTTATTTTCACTTCGGAAATCAAAAAAATGTCATTTGAGCAGGTGCGGCCAAACATTTGTCCATGACTGTACCATTGATACCTAAAATGACTACTAGCAGCTACTGACCGAAGTTTTATCCACATGAATGTGTGATCAATTCTTGTTGGCAAAGCTTAACAACAGCAGAAGCACTCTCCATCACCATTATCACTGAAGGGAATGTGGCAGTGAGGTAATGATGAAGAGCTGCGGATTCGAATGCCTTTGTTAGCTCAGAAAGGTGAAGGATAACAAACATGACTTATGCAAAAGCCCCTGACCTACAGGTCACGTTTATCTACAGCGCGGCCTGCTGAGCCAGCCATTAGTCTGCCTGCAACCAGGCCAGGCTAATCTATATGACCTTTGCATATCGCAGAGCCTAGTTTGTCTTCAATCATCCCCATCCTTGAATGGAAATGTAAGTCAAATTAGGCAGAATGGAGAGACTCTTATAACGCACCTTATATTGATTAGGAAATGTACTGCGGACAAACTGACCTCACTGACTCCCAAGGGTCCAGAGGGGAATGTGGCAGAGCTGAAGTTTTCTTGCCGAGAGATTTCTGAGAGTTTTACTGCGATCTTCGATCTTTTACTGCGAGTCTGGAGAGAGTTAAATCACCATTAAGCTTTCGGCCATACAGTGACTCTTCCCATTTTAATCGTCAAGGCTGAGACAATCCAAGGACGCCTCAGTCTTCTGTCTTCCGAACCCAGCGCCTGACAATTCAATTGTGTTTCACTTAGCCAGACACCCCTTTTGTAGATCCTGGGTTGATCAGAATAAAAGAAATCAAACAGGCTTTGTGCTTCTGATTGTTGTCTCAAGTGCAGACAGAAAAAAAAAAAGAAAAAAGAGAAAGATGTGAAGATCCGCTTTGAATAATAATTTGTGTACTTGCTCATTGGTTCTCCAGCTGCTCTCACCAGTATACATCTACCTACAAAATCTCAGTACACACATGCACTCACATACACACCCACACCTACACGTACACACACAAACACACACACGCATACTCAAACATCCTGTTGGCTTTCGCTCGCAGCACGTTCTAGTTCGGAGAGGATATGTAGACTCCAGCCAAATCAACAGATGTGTCACTTTCCATTTGAGTCAAACTGTGACTGGGCCGTCAATCATCTTTAAATACCTCGGTCTCGCTGCAGGGGCCTCACCTCGGGCCTCGGCTCATTTCGCGTTCGCCCTAAAAGACAACATTACCATTCATATCATCAGGTGCTGCTGGAGTCGGGCATCGCACGTCGCGTGCCGTCGTCCAGGCCTGATTGTAATGTGATGGTTTCTGTGTACTCTTCACGGTTTGCAGGCCCTGAGCTCCTGGGTTCGGTGTCCAGGCTGGAATTCGAAGTTGTTAACACCAGTCTGAGCAGCAGACGCCTTGTGGCTTCATCGGTGGCTTTGTCCTACAGTTTAATAGTTAGATGACCATGCAGGAGCTAAACAGGGACTTACAAATAGTGCCGCATTAACATCTAAACCACTACTATTAACTACTTACTTAGATAATTATTTTATTTAAGATTAATTCTTTAATGGTTAATTACTTAGCACATAACAATGAACTGATGATTAGAGTGGTAACTATTAACTAAATAAACAATAGTTATTTATTAATTAGTTAATTTTTGAAAAGTTAAGAACACATTCCAAACTGCATACCACCACACTAAAAAGGAGGTAAAATTACAGCGCTGCTAGATGTGCATTAATTAGTGCATCATGTCAAATATGAAAGTCTGTTATTTGGGACACAGTCTCAGTCCTTCATCTGGTTTTTCTCCAGTTTTAGGTGAAGTTTGTAGAGTGTGTTTCACAGAAAGCATGTATGTTTTAAGTGTAAATTTTGACAAAATCTGAAAAGAGAGTAAAAATAAGAGAGTAAAATTTATTTTATCTCTACAGTTCTATAGCTCACTCTTCTGTAAAGAAAGAGAAGTGAATGAGAAGTTTCTAGCATGAAATTATGATATTTGTCTTGTCTGACATTGCGGTGTGAACTGTTGTCATAACCTGATTTTTCACCAAATTTTTGTACACACGAGTGTTCCACATGCCACCATTCAGCTGGTCAGGCTGTCTGCATTTTTAATGCCAGGAATGCAGTTCTGTCTGGTAAGAGTCAAGGGGGCTTGTGTGTTTACATTAATACTGAAAGGTGTATGAACACTGTACCAGTAGCCAGTTATCACTCATCACTGGTGAAACTGTCAGATGTCGGCCATTTTATGTCCCATCATGCTTATAGTCACGTGCTCATAGTTTCCTATAGCCATCACTGTACATCAACACTTTCTTTCAGCCGTGCAAGTCATGGTGAGTACTCCCTGAATTCTACCACTATGTGGATTTTGTAACAAGAAAGGTGAATGCACTGGACCTTCTTTACTCAAACATCACGGGAACATATGAAAAAAGTGAGCCCTGCCCCCACCTCGGCTACTCAGACCACATTTCTGTTACGCTAATCTCAGCATACACACTACTCATCAGACGTGCCAAATGTGTTGTTAAACAGATTACAACCTGGCCCCGAGGAGCCATCTCTGGTCTTCAGGACTGTTATGAGGATATTGACTAGGACATGTTTAGGGAGGTAGGACATGTTTACGCAACCTATGGCGGCTTCACCAACCTGGAGGAGAACAGGGCATTGGTGACTGACTATATCAGCAAGTGCACCAATGACACGGCTGTCTCCAAGGCCATCACCACACGCCCCAACCAGAAGCCAAGGATGACAGGTGCATGTGAGACATTACCTTCAAATCAGATGATAAGTCTGCCTTGAGAACAGCGAGGGCCAAACTGTCCTGTGCTATCAGACTACGCATGTGTTCACGGCATCCAGGCCATCACCATCTACGGGACATCTCCACCTGTGCCTGAATGAATTCTACACAAGGTTTGAGGCATGGTTTGGTAGAGAGGAAGATCATCCCTCCTCCTAGCGACAAGGTGGCTTGACAACAGCTGATGTGAGGAGAACTCTGCTCAGAGTAAACCCAAAGAAGGCCGTCGTACCAGACAACCTGTGTGGCTCGGAGGATGTGCAGAGCAGCTGGCAGCTGACAGATATATACTATATATATATACTGTATATATATATATATATATACATATATATATATATATATATATACACACACACACATGCTCATCAAGAAAAACATTCTTCTTTTCTTGCATTAGAGTATTCATAGCTTATATAAAGTTTCAAGGAAAAAAAAAATGACACAACCGAGATGAATCATGGATCCATATTCATAAATTTTAGCATTAGCAGCAACTGTGGAACAAACTTTACAGAATATTTATTCAGGTCATAATGAGACGCATCACATTGCAATTCGTTAATCTTGAGCTCATAGTTAAAATGCTCTGCTGAGTTGGACTTAACTAGGCCTAAACTAGGCATGTTGGAATACTGTCATGCTAGCTTCGTTACACTCAATTAACAAAACTGAACCTATCCTAACACCTTACCAATTATAATAATACATTGCACAAGCATTATTATTATTATTTTTTTTTTTTTTTTACTGAATATAATTGTATATTGTGTCTATCAGATCTCTATTTTTGTCATTTTGTACCATTTTAAAAAATAATAATAAGTAAATAAATAAATACATAAATAAATAAACAAATAAGACACCAGCTACCCTTTATACTTATATGGTAATTTCATTATGAATGAACTAAAAATCTAAAATTATCAGCAAATATGTTACATATGTTATACATATATATATACACACACACACATATGTACACACAAAGGTTTTGGGGTGTTTCTTTGAACACCTGTGCTCAAAAAATCTGCATGCGCCGTTGGTCCCCACTCACTCCAGAACCATTTTCTGCTCTCTTTGTTCCCTTCTACTCAAGTTCTCCTCCTCCTTTTATTTTTTACTGAACTGGTGCTCGATTTGTTCCAGGTAATTTTTAAGCGTCCGAATTTCAAAGGTCACTTTGTGGCTCTGTGTAATTAATTAAATTAGTCCTGGGCGGGGGCCGTGAGATGTATGTGTTGTGCGGCACCTTGAGATGAAGGCATGAGAAAGTGCTGCATAAATAAGATTTATAGCCCTGCTCGACCCAGCGAGAGAACACCGCGCTGGCTGCCCACGGAATGCGGCCGGGCTGCCGAGACCGGCCCTACGCTGAGATCAATTTCTCACGGCTGCGATCAGCCCTCTCGTCTTTAATAACACTCCTTTGGCGTTTATGTATTTTTCCCTGACACATTTATAAGGCAATTTGTTAATGAAGAGAATGCCCAAAGTGAACAGGGATAGCTTGTGTGATGAACGCTCTGGGTTACAGTTCCTGGGTAAGCAGGACTTGTCTTTGACCGTCAGCTTATGCTCAGATAATGGAATAAATTAAATCTTGGAATGTTCAAATGTGCTCAAATGTCCTTTAACCACTGTTTAACCAAGATATGTGAGTGTTGTATGGAGGACAACCACAATTAGGCTGGTCCATGAAGCCAGTAAGTTCTTCTATTAGACGCAACATCTATAGCCAGTCAGCCAAGACATGTTCAGAGTCTAAAATTTGCTTTATTATTTTAGAACATTCCTACCAAAGACATCAATGGTCACTTAAATTTTTCTGTAAAAAAATTCTCTCAAAGTGGATCCTGCTCTTAATTAAGGTGGCCCCGACATGTTGATGACAAAGAGATCAATAGTCACCTAAATCTCCTCCTTAAAACATAGTTTGAGCAGCTTGAGTGAAGTTTTGGTGATGTTTTTATGAAAAATCTCTTGGTGGCGATTGGCTTCCAGTGTACGCAACGTTGTAACCTTGTAGTTCCGGTTCCAAACTATAGAAACTAAATTTGGACTTCAAACTCGTCTCGGCTAATCAATGTGGGGTCTGCCCTCATTAATTAAATAAATCAGTCTCAATTAATTATCAGTCTCATTAGTATAATCAAATCATTAATATTTCTAACTAAAGAAGGTAATATTAACGATTAATTGGGTTCTTAAGGTTGTTTAACAAATGTGAATTCATTGGCATCAACCAGTATTAGAATGAAATCTAAATGATAAGTTAAAATAAATGAAGTGAAAATAAATGAAATATTTACTAACACAATCTATTTCTAAAATACAAACAATCAAACTGATATCAGAATATTGGCAGTTTAAAGGAAAGAGTGATTGAGTGATTTAGTGAGTGACAGAGTGACTGAGCATGCGCTGTGAACAAGAAAGAGAAGGAAAAAGAGAAAAAGAAAAAGAGGAGAAGTCTTCTGGTCCTGTCTATGTGTGCAGACAGGGAAGGAAAAATGGTGCAAGTTTAAAATATGGCATCGATTTCGTAAACAACATTGTAGTGAAACACGCTGTATGGTAATGAGATCAGCTTAGCTTTCATCAAGTCTGTACTGACTGAATTTAAAATATGTGTGACTTCAGCCTTATAAAACTAATGGTGTGTGGCTTTATAAATACGGAGTTTAGGAATTCTCAGAAGTGCTGTCGATTACTATAAGATTAATAAAAGGAACAGATTTCATGCAAAGATAAATCTATCACTGCACATATAAACCTGAGTTTAGATTCTTCAAATGCAGTTTAAAACATGAACATAAACACACTCACAGAGGCTTTACTGCATTTGTTTCTGAAGTTATGCTGTGCTATGTTGTGCCCAGATATTAAAGTTCAACCTCACGTGATTAGGTAATTTGCAAAAATCTAAAGTTCAATCCATCACCCTCACAAAGTTTCTGTGGAAGTTTGGAGGGAAATTTAGAGTGGGAATTGCATCCAGCCACTGCTGGGAATCGTTCGGTCGGTCGAGGTCCAGGGAAGAGGCTTCTGCATTTAAAAATGAAGGACTTGGTTGCCTCACTTACTCAAAGGCCGCAGAAATGCTTGTTGCAAGCTTGACGTCTAAGCTAAACTTTAAGTTACTGACACTTAAGCAAGTCCTTTGTTTTCTGTTTGGAACAAAGATGTGTTCTTTGTCTTCTGGATAAAGTGGCCTCCCCTGGAAGGTCTGCCTTGACTGGCTAACCCTGCAGAGAGAGAGAAAATGTGGGGGTTGGTTAGCTTTCATAACCTTTAGAATAGACGCTGCCCCTTTAGAATAAACCCTTTAAGTGTGGACTCCACCCAATCTGTGATGGGATTCTTGCATTGCATTTCTGGTGGCATTGCCACTTGTTGGACAGCATCCAGGGTAAATGGAAGTGTAAGTGTAAAATTGATTTTTTTTTGCCAAATGATTTCTTCAAAAAATGAAAGTGCTCTGTAATAGTGGTCTGAACGAAAAGACGTCGGTGAAAAAAGGGGACGATATGACTTTTATTGTTTCATAAGAAGGCAGAGAAAAAAAATCGTGCCTGCTAACAGCTGCTAAGCCATTATTTTTTGCCTTGATTGAGTGTTGCAGGTGTCTGTGCCAGGCACATGATTCTTTCGCAGCCCCTCATATCCAGCATGTGCATATCTGTTGCAGTGCATCTGTGTGTCTGACATCATATCACTGAGGTCAAGAATGGACTTGGCCGTGCAACCAAGCCAATTGCCGGGAGGTCAGAGAGGGGACGCGTCTGTGTGGAAACACAGCCTGTCCAGCCAGGAATAGGAGCCACAACAGTCTGTGTATTCAAATACAGGTAGAGTGGTTTCATGTGAATGTGGGTGTGAGAGAGATGTAGTTTATTTCCTTGTTTTCTAGTCATCTGTGAGATCTAGACCTCATTTAGTGCCACAGTGTGTCCTTACCAGTACCAACACCAACATTTGTGCAGAATGGATTTTGGTAGAAGCAGGAGGGTCACCACGAACCATGACAATTAGACCTTTAGTTCAGGCCAATATCAAAACACAGTTAAAATGAGAAAAAAAAGATGATCTGATAATGCTAATTTGATACCACTCGTAGAAGATTCTTGTAAATGCTAAGCTAACAGCACTGCTAATTAACATTTTTTGGCTGTTCTAAATATTTACTTCTATTTTACCCTATATGTAGCATTTCTGCAGTGATTCCTTCAGGAAAGAGTCCTGCCACGGAGCTCCCACATGTTTAGTGACGTATCTAGGACTTCCAGAAAGCCTGGAGTTTTTCCCTCACAAAATTGGTGCCACCTATTAGGAATCAAAACATGACTGATTGATTCTTCTGTCATGTCCTAATTATTTTTGATGAATAAATATAAGGGTGCTATCACAACTGAAAGTCCAGACCAAGGCCTGAATCAAAGTTCTTGTTACATCTAATACAGTTACAGTGTATCAGGTTATTACTGGTTTCATGCTGCAGTTTTGTGAGCGCACTAAAGAACTTTGCAGGACACACCTTTATCACTACATGGGTGGCGTCTCCCAGTACTTGACACTGAATGGTTTGTAGACAAAGAGTGTGTCTGATGTCAACATGTTGTCAAGTCATTGGGTGAAAAAAGGAAAACTGTTCTTCTCAGGTGACATTTCTCTCCAGTCTTCTCATGTCCTTTCTCTCCCACTCTCTCATGAAAAAGTTACAATATTCAGAATTTTGTAGTTACATCACATTGATTTTTGATTTCCTCATTGCACTAAATTACAAGTAAATAATTAGTTTCCTCCTCACCCCGTGTGCCACCGCAGTACTTTAGGAAGGGTGGCAAAATTGTCTTGTCTTGTCTTGTCTCGTTAGTTGTATTGTTGCTCTTTGTCCTGTTTGCACTTGTGTTCTGTTCTGCTCTTGTGTTGCACCATGGTCCTGGAGGAACGTTGTTTCGTTTTTACTATTTCGTTTTACCACCTCAAAATATGTTTGGCACCACCGGTGGACGATGTGGAATCACAGTACCATGTTTTTCAAAGGAGAAATGACTCAAACATGACTCGAGCTGCTTTCAATCAGTTGAACGAAGTTGAATGACCCTGATTTCGCTTAATTTGTAGTTCATGGCGTCCTCATCAGATCAGTCAAAATCAAGGAGAGTGGATAGGAAAGGAAGTTTATTTTGTTGGGATGCAGCCAACCATTTTGGCAGGCTAGTTATCACCCCAAAACAAAATCGTACATCACGTTCCGGTCAACAAAGACAAGATTTAAGATTTTGTTTATTGTCAATACAACAATATACTGAGTATACAGTGTACTGAAATGCCGTTCCACACAGGCCCTCCATGGTGCAATGTACAGAATATCAAAGACGTGACTGGACTGAAACTGGGGGCAGCAGAATGTCACAAGATGGGCTATATTAGTCCATGAAATCAAATACATCAGTCATGTTAACAATTGTAATGTAAAACATAGTTATATTTATGCAATTAGCAAATCCCATTTTAGCAGCTTACATTTGAAATACACATGAGTTGGCAAATGTAGTGTTGGGAGTGTTGCCCATGGACTATTATTTGTTTTCTTACCTGAACAGGGAATCAAACCCCACCCTGTTGAGCAGAGGGCAAGGGGGCTACCTGCTAAACCAACACCAACCAAGCTTGCATTCTAGCTATCCTGAAATCAAAATCACATTTACATGTAGTTTTTGTCTCAAACGTATCACTGCAGGTTACAGAAGTCTATGTAATTCCAACACCTCCGGCGGTCTAGAAAAGCCCCCGAGTAACAAACTCACTCTTAACGCTGAGGTCCTGACCCTGACCCAATAAATACAGAAGCTGCCACTTTGGTTATGTTAATCTAAGCATCTCTGCAGTATTTAATCTGGAGTAGGTAAGAGTCCTCTGATCACAGCACACAAAAAAGACAGGAAAAATCAAGCAAAGAAAAGAAAGCGTTCTCATGAAATATTGATTCCCGTCTTTTGTTTCTGCAGCTAGATGGAGCGGTCCGTGGGCATTTTCCCATCTTGAAATCTGCTCAAATGAAAGCATTGATTGTCGGAGCTGACAAGATCTCAAGGCTCGGGACCGGATCGAGAAGCTTACGAATAAACACCCCCCACCCCCCCGCTTCAGAGAGCAGCATGCAACGCCGCTCTAGCTGCCAGGTCTCTGTACACTTCCCCATCTCACCCCAGCTTTAATGAAAGAGAGACGGAGAGAGAGAAGGAAACAGATGGAAAGATGAACAGGGAGCAAGCAGTAAAGAGATCTCTCGGCACGATGAACTGCTTAAACCTCATTACGTGATTAACCAGGTAATCAAGAAAGAGTTCCAATACAGATTCAATAAATCCAATTATTTACACGTTATGAGTAACAGGCAAGTGAGCAAAGAAAGGACACAGGAAACCATCTTCTGTTTGGATAATTACTTGGAGTAATGTGCTAGATGTGAACATATGCTAAGTTTTGCTGCCTTGTTTAAGTAGGAAAATAAATTGGATACACATTTTCAGGGTCAGTTTTATTTTAGCTTCTGAGGGCAAGATTCAATTAGATATTTGATATTTAATGGGCTGAAAAAAGTGCTGTGATTGTGCAGAACTGTAATTACAGGCGAGACAGAACGTGTCTCCAACAGTCAGCCCGCACCTTTTCATGAGACCTCGAATGCGAAACTTCTTAAAAAACACCTGAAATTGTTTGAGAGTGGGTGTGTCCATAGCATAATCAGCTCCGCCCACCTACTTCACTCTGATTATGTGGTTTTGAACTTTGACAGTGGTTTCCATAAGAGACGGAAAATGACACTATGGATCAAATTGCTATATATGTTAAAAAATTTGACGCGGCACCCTTACTTTTTAGTATGTACCATACCTGTTGATTACCTAGAACAGAAACTGCATCTGGACTGTAAAAGAGATTTTTATGACCTGGAACCTGTTTGGCAGTATAATTTAACTGTCTTGATGCTCTGCTTCACAGTACACAGTACAATCTACAGTACATTTCACCAAGTTAATACAGCCGTATGCAACGGTTTGGGCGCCATCGGTTAAATAATTAGAATTACTTAATTACAAAGTTTTGTGAAACTAAGAAACACTGTCCTTCACATTGTAATGCAGTTATGTACATTTTTAATAAGAAAAAGAAAGAAAGGTGCAAAAGTCTTGACCCCCTTCATTTCTTCATATTTTGCTTCCAGAGATCCAGACTTTCTTGTATTTTAATGTGGTCTTGAGGAACGGTTCTCCAGGCTTCCTGAAGGACTTTCAAAGCCTCTCATTTCCAGTCCAGTCCCTGAACCTGACCAGTTTCAGAGGA
>JBBPCZ010000019.1:21144059-21168156 GCA_037974445.1 Brycinus macrolepidotus | reverse complement strand
CTCTCTCTCTCTCTCTCTCTCTCTCTCTCTCTCTCTCTCTCTCTCTGTATCTCTCTCTCTCTCTCTCTCTCTTTCTCTCTCTCTCTTTCTTTGTATCTCTCTCTCTCTCTTTCTCTCTCTCTGTATCTCTCTTTCTCTCTCTCTCTCTCTCTGTATATCTCTCTCTCTCTCTCTCTTTGTATCTCTCTCTCTTTCTCTCTGTATCTCTCTCTGTATCTCTCTCTCTCTCTCTCTCTCTCTCTTCCTCTCTCTGTATCTCTGTATCTCTCTCTCTCTCTCTCTCTCTCTTTCTCTCTCTCTCCCTCTCTCTCTCCCTCTCTCTGTATCTCTCTCTCTCTCTCTCGGTTTCTCTCTCTCCCTCCCCTTGTGATTCTTCCCACTGCTAAGCCTAAGTCTTTATACTCCGCTGGCTGGTAATTAAAATGTCACTTTTGCCTGTTTAGGATTTTCTCCATAAATCTCAGTTGCATTGTACAAACACGGCAACTGGAAAAAGAAATGCATCAGACGTCTTAATATCTCCCGATCTGTCTCGAATGGCATGGAGCAATTTCTCCCTCATCCTGGCCGTTGTCGCGACTTAGTAAATAATCATTTGCGACTTCTTAAAGCTTTTCAAAGAATGCAAATGACGACGCGTGATAATCCAATTCTGTGCAATGGGATTGTATATCTCAGTCATTTGGTGGATGCCAGTTCATTATAGTCCAGTATTGCTGATTAATTTCATATTCGAGTCCGCTGTCGTGCTATTTGTAAAGACATCGTCTCTCAAATGCCAGTTTGGTCTATTATTCATCCACACCATATTATTCACTTGCAACTCAGACGCCTATAGTTGATTTTTATTTACTTCACCCTTTTTTTTCACTAAGACCCATTGAGGATTTTGTGCCGCTGCATGCTGTGGATCTCAAATTGGGCTTCACAAGTGGCCGCCTCGCACCAGTTTCCTGGAGCTTTGGCCGGCACCTCCACTGACCGGCATTATGGTCAATCAGGGAGCAGTGACCTGCTCTTTCTAGGTTCCCAAAATCAGCCTCCACTCCAGCCCTGCTCCCTTTTTTGTGTCACCCTAGATTATGTCTAATCCCATCCCCGGCTCTCTCCCCGTTCAGTGGAATTAATCTTCCCCAGAAAGAGGGGTGGTCCTGGATGACACATTCTGCCTGCCCTCCCCTTCCTCAAGAATTATTCCTGGGAATCTTCTTTTCCTGAAATGTTAAGACTGTGTTCCCGAAAGTGCCATACACTGAAAGCGAGGTTTAGTATTTTTAGTTGGTGGCTTATTTTTAGGCATGCCGTACGGTGCCTTGAAGGAAAGAAGAAGAAAATGTTTCGCCGCCTTAATGGGCAGCAGTCGTAATGTAATTGAATTGTCAGACGAGGAAATGCAAGACTGTCACTTTTAATTGCGATTGCTAATCAGTTTCATTATGCTCTCGTGCTTTAGGTGTTCTTTTTTTCCAGCCAGGGCCAGAATGATGTGAGACTTTAAGGCAACGCTGGTGGCTCCTCTGCGGTTTACTGGGGCTTTGCTGTGCCAGATTCAGGTCAGGGAAGGAGGAACATTCATTTGGCCTCGCTTCCTAAAAACCAGCGAGAGAGGCTTTTGCTGGAAGCTGCCCGCGTAAACAGAGTGGGTTTACTGAACATCATTAAGTACCAAATGAAATCAGTGTTCTTAACTACACTAGAGAAGGTCCTCACTTCCCCCTTCCCTCCCTCTCTTCCATTCCCATATCCTTTGAAAGCCCATCCCTATGCCACCCACCCCCTTCCATGCGCCATCCTAGCACTGCATCTCTTCCTGTGGAATATCTGGGCAGGATTGCTGGGTTTATCCAGATTGGTACGTTCTTAGCGAATCGGGCATTATCCCGGATTACACGTCTGCTGGGCGCAATGTTAAGTAATTCAACCAGATGCTGCCGTGATCACGGGGTCACCTGCCATTCCCCTCCCCTGAGGGCCTCCCTGTTTACTCCTCCCTCATTCCTTGAGGACTGAAGGAGAGAGAGAGCACTGACAGGAGGGATCGGGCTCTTTCCACAAATCCTCGCAGGGTGGCGAGAGGCCAAGAGGGTGGGGCAACCGTGGCCGCCTCGGGACGCGCCTGGGACTTCGGGACAGATTACGGCAGGGATTAATGGCTTCTAAATTGTATCCTAATGCACAGGAATAAGAGGGACAGAGAGATGTTTTTCTCTGCTTAGTGGGCTAAACTCCTGTTTGTGCCGAGAAAGAGGTGGTGGGGCGGGGTGGTGTTTTCAGAACTATACTAAAATGGTAAATAACACTGAAGTCATGAGCCCTTCATTTTGTGATTGTTTACCGGGTCTATTTTCGTCTGTTTCATTGCCATTCTCCTTCTGTGAATCAAACCTCTGAATCACCATTCCTCCCTTCCGAGAGCTTGTTTGGCCCAGCGCGCCAGCCCACGGCTTTATTTAGACTAAAAGTCCACTCTCATAGCGATCTCTCCAAGCGGAGCTGTGAGCAGAGAGCGGCGAAATAATCAGTTTGGATATTGTTGTCTGAACAGTCCGAACGTTATTGCAGGGCATAAATCACTTGTCGCTGCATGGCGGATTGGATATAATGTTGTATGTGCTGCGAGGTGATGGCCACATCGGCGGAGTAAAGCGGCGGTAAATGGGCCGACAGGATTGCTGGTGGAGGCAGGCTAGATGTATTTCACGCGCCAGTACAGCGGGCACTTGAGGAATTGGGTTGCCGATCCGATAAGGGCCACAGAGTGCTTTGCTGGAAGTTTCTGGGACAGTACAATATTACACCTGGATGGAGTCGGCTGTCTCACTTTTGTTCTCACTCTGCATTTCCCCAGCCCCCGCTAGTCAGTCTTTCAAATCCAAGTGGGTGTAGGAAGGTGGGGGCTACAACATATTTAAAATTGCTTGGGGCAGGCCGCGATATATTCCTTTTTTTTTAGGGAACCAAAAGTGGTTCCTCTGTGGCATCCTGCACAGAACCCTTTCAAACATCTTTATTTTTAAGACTGTAAATGAACGCTAATCGTGCTTTTAACTAGTGCCAGTGCTGGGAGGAGTGCTTAGCATATGAATACATACGTGGGCATAGTTATCCCGTTATGAAAACTGCTGCATCACCCGGCAAAAATGCCTTCACATGGCTGGCCTTGGGCCTTGCTGCTCAGATCACCCTTACACAGAAGACCAGAGCCACCTTAGATCTGTATATCAAAGCACCAGAGAGGCAATCACATTATCAGAGGGTGTGTGTGTGTGTGTGTGTATGTGTGTGTGTGTCCATCTGAGTGTCTAGGGCAGGGTTGTCTTTGAGTTTTGAGTCTGAGTGACATGACACGGCAAGCAAGAAGCCGAGGGCTCGCTGGAGCAGGAACTCTTCACAGTGGGAGGTGGGGATAATTGTTGGAGAGCGAGCTGCTGTTTGAATGGGCTCATTTGATCTGCCGCAGTCATAAACCGCATTTCATCAGCCAGAGCACATCTAAAAAGCGGAAGAGTCCCGGCACAGAACTCCAGCCCAAACTTTGACCAGTCAGCTCCCTCTCCCGCACGCCATGGGCCTGCTAGTTGGCATGCTAATAGCCTCTCTAGTCAGAGCCCAAACACAGCCCCAGCTCTCTACAATGCTAACGCATCTAATTAGCCTAGTGAAGGTGGGATTACTTCACAGCCAGACAGGCAGTGATATAAGGGACCTCTCTCTTGCTCTCCTGCACTCCCTCTTCCTCTTCCTTGGCTTGGCACTACATCTTGGCGCCCTAATTAGGGCGTTTGTTGCTGGAAATGCACAAGCGTTTGACACCAAGCAGGGCAGCCCGTGTCAGACGGGGCTCTGCATTTGGAAGTGCAATCTCAATTTCTCCTGGACCCTGATGGCTCGCCAGGAAGCCCATGGGTTTGGATTATCATGATTGCATTTTCCATCTAGGCCTCTTTCAGTCATACATATAAATGCAGACAGCAGACCCCAACCACAGCTACTGTAAGTTGAACCCGCTGGACATAGGGGGAGCAACGGAGCAAGTCCTGCTCCAACATTCTGTAAAGCATATAGGAAGATCCCTTGCATTGGTACAGAATTTTTACATAATGTGTAGGTTCTTTAAGCCTTTAAAAGGTTTGTCACACTCCCAAATCTTTTTTCGTTCATGTGTATTTAAATCCTGGTCCTGGGGATCAACTGCCCTGCACAGTTTCAACACCTGATCTGGCTAATCTGCTATTAATCAAGCTCTTCATGAGCTGGATCTGGTCCACAGAAGACCTGAAACTGTGTGGGGCAGTTGGTACCCATTACTGGGATGGAAAACCACTGGTTTAGGAAACTAAAACTGGTTCTTTTGTGACATTGCTCATAGAACCCTTTGTGGCCCCCTTGTGTTGAGTTTGTTTTTCTTCCAAAAGTATTTTTTCAGTAGTCACAGAATGAGATCAGCTTACATGGATCACTTCATTCCAAATCATTACATACTGGTTTACTGAAGGCCATGTGATTACAAGCGAAAGGCGCAGCATGAGTCAGGTGGCAAATATTTAACAGAAATAAGTTTAAAATGAGTTTTAGGCCTACTTGTACTGTGCTTTGTTTATCTTGTACTTGTACTGTATTTCATGACTATGTTCTTCCTGGCAAAGGACTGTAAATGGCACATAAACTGTGTCCCCCAATATCTTTGAGCATGATTGATTTGGCTAGAAGGTTACTGCATCAACCATCTGTGTTTTAAATTCATTTAGCCCCTTATTTGATCAAAAAATATTAGCCTAGTAATAAACTGTTTCTAATTAATAATAATAAAAAAAAACCTTTTACAGCGTGGTGCGCTAAGAAAAGATACAAAGACATGACGGTCCTTCAGCTGTAACATGTACAGTTATCTAAGTGAAGATGATTAAATGAATAAACAGTGTAATACACAAGGTATTAACCTTTGGAACCTTTGCATTCAGAAATAGGAGCGATACTTGCTGAGGGAGCAGGGCTTCAATTTCACCTACATGTCCTTTACAGTTCTGAGTTACTGCAACTGCATCTATCTGTCTATCTGTCTATCTATCTGTAGATTTAAATATATGTATCTATAAATAAATACATTTGCAAGTGAATAAATTTCTATTTGCATTCCCCAAGCATGGGTTCAAGTGCAATTTTATGCTGTGGCAGTATTCCATGCCAGTGTTGCGGCTGAAAAAATGCTAATGTGCTATCGGGGGCGGTTAAATGATTTGCTATCCTTTCAAGCGCTCTGGCAGGGGTTTCAATCTGGCTGGCCTCCCAGGCGAATCGACACTGGTCATTGCTCAGTCCTCAGGGGACATTAGAGCAAATCAGCGAGTCGTACAGGAGCCGCTGGCGTGCCGCTCTCGGGCTTGGCCGCGGCCCAGCTCCTGCCAGCCCGACTCCTACTGGCCTGACCCGGCGCTGCACTGCCTGCCTGCCTCCCGCTCTCCTACACAGGAGCCTCCTCTTAATCTGAGGTTCATTAGCGCCCCGATGCCTCTGCTGAAGGATAGTTTGCGGACCGGAGGAAGGGTTAACCGTGCTGCCGTGGAGTGAAGCCTCGCATGCCCATTACCGGATGGTGAATGGAAGATGTTGGAGGGAGGGTAGGGGGGTCTCATGAACGCTGGCAATAAACCCTGGCTTCAAGATTGGATTAAGAGCAGAGTGCCCCCTAAAAGAGAGTGCAGTTTATTAGAGCCTTATCTTAAGTGATAATGTTACCATGAAGGGCTGTGTAATGGCAGTAGAGTGGACTGTAGCCATATAAAAGATACGCAGGCCATGGCAGAGAGGGAGATGATAGGCTCTGAGTGTGTGTTGTCAACACTTAACACATGCGAGGTCGGCAGAGTACAGGAAGAGAGCACTTTTATTGTGATCGAGAGAGAGAGAGAGAGAGAGAAAACCAAAGAAAAGTGAAATCAATCTAGAATTGTTAGGTATGAAACTGTGGACTCTTTTGTAAATAACTCATCAAGGCTTAGGGCCCCACAAAATAAAAAAAGGACATCAGGCCCATTTTATTTTGACCTTGCTGGTTAGAGGATCCGGACAATATGTGATCAAAACATTCGTTCATCAGTCTTTTGCTGTCCAGGAGCAGCAACGAGGCAGAGGATGAAACAGTAAAGAAAAGAAAACCCTCTGAAGGAGTATCCGAACGTGTCGGGTTGAAAGGGGGAAGCAGAGAAGGAGGAAGAGGGAGTGGGGGGTTTGCGTTTCAGGTATTTAGGTAGGCTAACGGCTGCCGTTTTTCGGGAAGCCTCGCATGGATTTTCTTCTCTTCCGAAGGCTATGTTATCTAATTGTTGTCTGATTAAGTACATCAAAACACAATACCTCCTAAGGTAAACAAAGCTATCTCGGCACAAAGCTGGGGGAGAAACTCAAAAGGAGAGGGATTGCTGTGACAAATTAAAGGTATCTGAGAGGAACCGGCAAGGTAATCCCCGCCATTGATGTGCGCATGTCCGCGTTCGGATGCACACGAGTGTGTGTGTGTGTGTGTGTAGCAGCAAATGGGAATGAGATTATGGCACTCATTGTTTGTATGCTAATTTTATTACCACATATTGTTTCCATATCTGACACATAACAGCTTTAGCTCGCGCCTTAAAATTCCTTTTCATGGAGCGCTGGCGTCTTTTATGTTATGACTCCTGCATGCTTTCGCTTTGGGGATTGAGGGAAGAAAAAAAAAAAAACTAAAACAGCAATTCTGGTTAATATTTTGTGACACTGAAGCACTGACTCTGATGGTGCCGGAGTGGACTAGAACAGAGCCGCTCAACAAGCATGGCTTAAAACGCAAGAGGGCTGCTCTGGCCATGTAGGACTAGAGGTCTCTGAGGTGTCGGCAGCGCTCAAGCCCAGAGCCCTCGACCCGTAGTGTGACACTGTGAGGTCTCTGGATGTCACCGCTGTGAATTATTTACTCATTTAAATGCAAAAGGCACTTTTCTAGGAAGACGGCGACTGCTTTTCCCTGCTTACTGAATTCCCCATGATTTCATCCAACCTTTTTAGTTGGGTAAAAAGTGTCTTCTGCAGCTTGGACCCTCTCCATCAGACTTCCTCCACACAGCATGGCGGGTTAATGGTTCGTGATGTGGCGCATTGGCAAAGCACCTTTGCGTCTGTTGATTCCTGCCATTTGGTGTTATGCATCCCCCTCCTGTGGATGGTTAGGACGCTCCCCTCCCTCCTTCTGTTCTGCCGAACGAGCTTTTTGGCACAGGAACCGTGCTCGGACTCGGGAGCTGTAGAAGCGAACATGCTCTTTTTGACTCCAGAAAGCACAAGGACATCGGCTAATGAGGCTCCACGTGTTGCGTGACCCACTCTCATTGTGTCGGCTTCAAAACAAAATATGAAGGAGCTTCCCCGGCACCTTTCCCGCCTGTCTATGCTCTCGTTTGAATGTGCAGACACAACGCTGTAGCCCTGGATTAAAGTGTCAGCCGTGAAAGTGACTTTCAGAGGCCCCTCTGCCTTTTTTTTTTTTTTTTGTTTGAAGCCTGGAAAACAAGCAAGCTTTCATCTTGTAAAGCAGCAACAAAGCCAAAAGACACATCCAGTGCTGAGATGAGAGGCAGAGAGCAGGCATTGTAGGGCCCCCTCTTTATGCCTGGGCCCTTCTGAGGCATCCTTTCTGAAAATGGCATCTCCTTCATAGTGCTTTCCATCACCTTTATGAGCCTCATCTGTCCGCCGCTGTGAGGGCGAAAATGGAAAAGCGGACCCCATCAAAAGGACGGGGTCCAATTACAGGGGCAAGCGGCCGAAGTGTGGAGCAGCCGACGAGAGGCACCCTGATGCTCCGGCCGCTGTAATGAGAGGGGACGATGAACAGGAACATGGTCAAGCCGGGCCATGACTCACCGTGAAGGCCATGGCTGCTGGATAATGTGGATATAAGTAGGGTCTTTTCATTAATCCAGCGATCTTCCTTTCCTGGCAGCGGGCTTGATACTGAGCTCGATTTCTTTATCTTCGAGATTTCTCATGGTGCAAACATACGAACTGCAGGCCTCGACCTTCAGTGGGTCCAAGATTATATGATTCGTGTGGCACTGTGGCTTAGAAATGGTAACACGCAGCAACAGCAGCAGCTACGACTTTGTGGCTACCACCCACAGGCCGAGAGAGGAAAGGGAGTAGATGAAGCAGAGGACGGAGAGGGAGTGAGAGCAAGAGGGGGAGACTGAAAGAAAAGCAAAGTACAGAGGGAACGGTGGCTAGTGGAATTGTTATTGCTGAATTAATGATGGCACTGGAGCAGCAGTAGGCCCAACGGAGGCTTGAACCAGATTTCAACCTGAGTGGATTTTAGCCCCTCGAGGTGAGCCGAGCACACGTCAGTGGCGTGGGCCGGCGCCATCGCGCAGCGGCCCCCGAGCAGGGCCACCGGGACTTCCCTCGCCGCTACCCACCGCTCCCCTACTCCCAAATTATGTAGGACAACTATCCATGTAGAGGAACGTGCTTGCGTGGATATATGTGTGTGTGTGTGTGTGTGTGTGTGTGTGTGTGTGTGCACGTTATTTATCTATGCCAAAGCAGAGCCACGGTCCCTAATAAATTAGAGCGACAGACTGCTGTGCATAAACACCCAAGCGAAAATCAAATGAAAATGATCAGGGAAGGAGAGATTAAATGAGAAGAAAAGAGAGAGGGCTGAGGTGGATGAAGAAAAAGGTGGTGGGTGGTGGAGCCATTGCAAAGGCAAATTACCCACTTTGAGAGAGAAAAATGTGTTTTGATTCCTGCCATTACTTTTAATGAACAGGGAGGAAGGAAAAAAAAAAAAAAACTGCCCTCGAAACTTCTTATGCCAGCGAAGACTGCAGCGAACGATTACTTCTATGATTACTTTTGCTCTGAACCGTTTGGAGTTTAAGCCTTAAAGTGGCTGGCTGGCTGTGCATTTGTGTTTTCGACCCAAACTTGGTGAAATGTCATTATTAATTGATATTAATTAATTTAGTGTTTTCAGCAAGAATAGTTTAAACACAAATCGTCAATATTTGAGGCAACAATAACATGCAAATGTTTAAAAAAAATCCTCTAAACCATATAATTATGGTGTTTGTCATGTTTTCAAAACAAAACTACAGCTAGGTGGACAAAAGGTGTATTTTCTTCTCTGATTGGCTACAACTCTGATCGGCTAGTGTTGACAATAATAAAATTATGTTGTGTTAAAATAGTACATTTTTTAAACATGGATCTGTATGCATTATAATCTAATAGACAAGCAATACAGATCGTTCTACAAATGCAATGTAGGTCAGGTTTGGGATTTTAGATTGATATACCACACAATACCACATACTGCATTTTGTCAGAACGTCGTTTAACATCTCTTGTTTAACATTAAATTTGAGGCTTGTTTGTGATTGTATTTTAGTTTAAACATGGCGTGGCGTGAATGTGATGGCTGTGGCATGCTCAGCATGTCCAAGGTTAACGTTTTAAAGATGAATTTACTGATCTAAGATGAGCATCAACCAAATCGATGTTTATTCTTCAGTGACTACATGAACTACAGGCTGAGTTGTTGAGTTGTTCCTGTAACGATGCAGGCGTCTCCTGGACTTTTGAGGGATTTTAAATGTTTATGCATAACTAAAGTGCTGCTCTTTTCCGTGAAACATGCCATTTCTTCTTTAATGGCGTTATGAAACAGCAGAAGCCATATCTCCCCAAATTCTGAGCATTCCAGTCTGCCAGTAATTGTGGAATGTTCTCAAAAGTGAGGAAATGTGCTCTTTCCATGATGGGAGCCCTTGTACTGATATATATTCTTTTCAGGCTCAGGAACATCACCTTTATCAGCCAATCGCTGCTGCCCTAATGGCACTGCTCCGTCTTTCCTTCTCGAGCTCCGTGGAGAGCGCGCCCCGCTGCTGTGTCCGAGGCGGTGGAAGGCCTGCGAGCATATGCCATTAAAATGCCTGGACATGTGGAAGAAACTGTGGGAGAGCCGTGCTTTAGAGGCGGGGGAAGGGGTTGTCAGAAGCAATCAGTGTAAAGACCCCTCCTCCACACCCAAACTTTCAACCCTTACAGGCCTGAGATGGTGGGGGTGGGTAGGGGCCTCCAAATAGAGGGAGAGAGGGTGTGATTGGGAGGGAGAGAGAGAGAGAGATGTAGAGAAAACAAGCTTAGACCTAGCATCGCTGCCTCTCTCTAACTGCGACTGCTGACAGGTGTGAGGACGATTGTGTCTAATTGAGTGAGAAAGGCGCTGTGGGCCATATGGAATAAAGATACACCGGCCAGACCCGGCTATCGCTGTCAGAGCACAGAGAGGTCAAATGGCTAAGCTGTGAACGCAGGACAATTAGGCAGGAAGAATCGCTCGCTGAGGCGGAATGGCTGCCGGGGGTCCCTGCACACGTCAGTCTAATTTGGTGCCTAATAACCTTCCGCGTGTTACCATGCAGCCGCATGGCCTGCCAGTGAAGCTGGTTTCATTAAGAGGCCCAGGAGAGCATCTTTGGTAAACAGCATCAGCTTTGAAATATTTTTAGGCTTGTTTAGATCAGTGGTTCTTGACCCCGGTACTTGGGGCTGCATGTGAGACCTTATTTATTGACAGCCTGTGATAACGAGTGCCATCTTAGATTCAGTTTTAACCATTTTCACTCTAAAGAATGCAGTTATATAGGCTGGGTTGGATGGTTCTTGCTTGCTTCCATGTTTCCCTTCATGCAAAATATGGGTCTTAGTCTTACAGAGACATAAAAAAAAAAACATTCAAGGAGCAGTGATGATAACATGGGACTTTTGCTTTGTGTTTGTTCCCACTTGCAACTCCTGGAAAGGAATAAAAAAATCAGACAGCTTTTTGTTCCTGCACAAATGCTACGTTGAATTACACGAAAGATGAAGGGGGTGGAAGATTGGTAATGAAAGAGGGAAGCAGAAGGAAAAGGGTGTGTGTGTGTGTGTGTGTGTGTGTGTGTGTGTGTGTATGTGTGAGAGTATGAGCGCTAGTGCATGTGCGAGGGGGCTCTTTGCGGAAACGTGGCACCGCGAAAGGTGCCACAGTGAGTTTGTCACAGCCAGCGTAAACTCATGGAGCGAGGGAGTGCAAGAGAGAGAGAGAAGGAGAGATAGAGTGTTTCCTAGGGCTGTGAGATGCTGTCATGCTGATTAAGTCACATGGAGAGGAGAGGGAGAGTTGGGAAATCAAATCAGTGTGATGCCACGGAGTGCATGTGGCAGTACATGGAAAGTCAACCAAAGAAACAAAATGGAGAAAAAAAGACAAATAAATAAATAAGTAAATAAAAAAATAAGAAAGCCAACAGCACCACTGATGCAGGGGGGACGTGACAGACATGAACCTCCCCCCTCGACCCTGGAGGTGTCTTGACTCTCAAGGGGGGGCTGCCACATGTCGGAACCTCCCCACCTTTGCCTCGTGGCTACGAATGGCCCGTCTAGCCCTTTTCAAAAGTTCAGAAAACGCTTCCTGACAGGGAGGCTCCTCGGCATGTCTGTGTCACAGTGAGGAAGAAGATAGCTAATGGTCCTTTGGATCTCCAGCGGCCATAAGGGCCTGTCCGGTCAGGCCAGGTTAAGGCTGGAACGGAAACAGAACGAAGCCAGTGGCCTGTTAGAGAGAGGAAATTTGCAGATGTGCTGAGATTATGAAATGTCCCTTAACTGCACCTCCGTTCCTGATGCTTAGATATTTCCACAGACAAGCAATGGTCATGGATCTGGCGAACACGTCTGCTGCCCTCTTGTTGAGGAATCTGAGCTGATACACACTCTGTTGCCCTGCCCATTTTCTTGATTGCGAGTTCAGTCTGTGGCCTGGCAGGTGGTGTGAAATGATGACTTGTGCTTTAGACAAGCCGTGAGCTGCTGGACGCGTCTCAGGGAGTGCAAAAGGAAAAAAAATACAGAAATTGGACCGCACTGAGAAGTGTTCGAGGATGCAGGCTGGCTTGCGGCTCCTCACCCACAATGGCCCCGTCCTCCAAAATACATGGGTCAATAAGCCAATCTCAGGAGCAGGCACTAAGCAATAATAATGTCTAAACGCCTTGACATTTTCCCAGAGAGGTGAGCGAGTTGAATTAAGCGATTTAGCTGGAAACTGGACTTATGACCGAGGTGCTGTGCCCTCAAGCTTAGGCTGATAGCCTTCTCTATCAAGCGCTGCCGTTCGAAACGCCAGCCAGTCAAAGATTTGTGAATTGCTTCAGGTAGACGAGCAGACTACACAACACTCATTGCTCTCAAACATGGGGAGCTTTCTGAAGAACAATAGGGCTTTGATTCAAGCCGTTCGGCAGAGCCACAAAGAGAAGCTTTTAAAACGAGCCACGCTAGCGTGACTTTGACAGAAAATGTATGATCTGGCTTTTGACATTAGTGTGTTAGGCTGTTTTTAGTTGGTAACAGACTGGTCTTTGGTTTTTACATGAATTTTAATGCGTCTAACAGAAGACTGTCATGGCTAAATCTCTATCAAAGGATGCACGCACACATGCTTAGTGCCCATCTATACACTGTACTTGTGAAATCATCCCACTTTTGGCTTTTTTGGCAAGCCGGTTTTCGTGTACACTTTTGTATGCTGCTTTTCGAGTTCAAGGCGACTCTGCTTCACAAAACAGGCAGTCATATTAAATATCACAGAACAACTTTTTCCGAGTTTTGACATGCTGTTTGCTGCAGTTATACTAGACAGACTACCTCTCCAGAAACAATGTAGGAAGAAAGGCGGGAGTGGCGGAGGGTAAAAAATCAATAAGGAATGCTTTCCTCACTTCAGCTCACCCCAGCTCCACTGAGGACAGTGATTACCAAACAGAATAGGGCCTCTTCAGGGTGTCTGGCCTTTAAAGCCGTATGAGCTACGTTTATATACACACAATAAGAAAAAGTGGGATATGAGTGTGAAAGCAAGATTTAGTCAGCGTTTAGTCGATCCAGACCCCAGCACTGTGCTGAGTGGGTGCCCCTACAGGGACAGAGCCCTGTCAGATGCCACATGTGCTGTCATGGAGATGCCAGTGCCTGGGACCACCACACGTCTCAGTTCTTCAAGAGCACCCTTTTGATGACTGGACACTCTTCCTGACCATCCTCTGAATTATCAGTGTGGGAAGCAAGCTTGGCACAGCTTTGCCACCCACGGCATATGTTAAGCCCACAGCCCTGGCCGAGGTCAGGGGCCAGGCCTAAGCCAGCCAGGGCTCTGAGCAACCCTTCCAAAGGAACTTTCACCGCAGAGAGACAGGAGGTCAGCAAAGTGACAAAGGAGCTTGGAGCATCCAAGAACGTTTGGGTGTCTCTGTGGCTGCCTGTCCACGGAGCACCAAGAGTCATCACTGGTCAGTGGGGAGAAGACAGAGAGGACGGGTCCAAACCATGGACATAATACTACATGGTCAGTTTGTCTGATTCATCAGTGTCCTTCATATTGTTTACATCAATGTCTACAGGTTGTGCCTTAGCAGCATTTATATGAAGGTTATCCCTGATGCAATGTGCCGAGCCATAAAACTGACCATGGGTATGAGAATAGTTTTCGAAATCTAGTCACCAGTTCTTTTTTAACCCTGAGTTGCACTGTGTCCGCAGCTGGAACAAAGGAATGCTTATGTCCTCGGACCCATACCATTAGCTAATAATGTAACAATAGCAACTTCAGTCAATACAGAATGTTTAATCAAGTCAGACATTTGCATTTGTTCACTTTAGAGACATCTGTATGCTAAACCACCCACTGTCCATATGTCCTTGTTGGCAAGAAGCCCCCATATAAAAGAGATAAAAAAATGTAGGAGGTTTGTTTTATGTACATCTATAGATCTAGCTATGCTTACAGCTGTCTGCTATCCACTTTGAAATCTGAACAGCGAGAGTTCACATCTACAGTAACCTTAAGGAAATAGCCTGTCTTGAGCATTTCACTGTCTAAATGTAACCGAAAGGAACACTTCGAATTGTATTTAATGATCATCCATTTCAAACCTTTATTTATATTAGCAATGTCATATAATATACAGTGATGCACCCTGACCTTCAAATGTTGTTCTAGAGTATGCCTGGCCCTACAGTTAAGCCTGATGATAAGTGTTCCGAATAGAAACTCTGAAAGCATTCACCAGTTGGGGGCATCTATATTGATCAGACTCTTAATGATGTTAATGGAAATGCTTGTGTGTAGGAGGCAGCGATTAACGTTTACATGAGATAATGGAATAAAGCACATGTATAAATCCAAAAATAAAATGTTCTCAGCCATGTGACTGGGCAGAGTACAACGTGATGCAGATATATACCTGCTCTGGTGCAGATGGTACACCTCTGGTGTTTTTTTTGGGGGGAGCGGGTTTTCACAATGCCATAGGAGTGATCTCATGGTACGGCCTTGGATTTCTTTGGGTCTATATTGTCATATAAAGATTCGGTTCATGTCTCAATCTTAGTCATTGTGTCGGTGGTCCTTGTGTAGGCTGAGATCAATCAGATGGAATGGAGTCTTTAGATTGTGAAGATGATGAATGGTAGTGCAGTTTCACTGTTGTCCAAACAAGACAGGACATCCTCTGCTATTACAGTGTTATCCAATCATCAGACATGTATGGCTAACCTCCAACAAACCTTACTCGCTGTCAGTATTTGGCATTGACTTCAGTTTATTCCAAACCTCCAATCGCTGGCACACATATGCATGCAAATAATACTGCCCCTTACATGGCTATACCTGTCATCCTGTCATGGTGAGTTTATACAGCAATCAAACTCTGCCTTGTACTGGTGCATTGTTTCTAGATCTGATGAGTATACATTGCTAATACGTGCAGGTGGACATGGAGTACACTCTGTTATTTTATTTATTTATTTTTTTCCTGTATTGTCATTATTTGTCAGAAAGTGAAAAAAAAATCCATTTGCTTTAACACTTGTCACATTTTTCAAACAGCGTGACTATGCCGCCTGTTTGTAAACAGCCCTGCTCCGAGGGTTAGGATTTTTATTTGTCACAAATAGAAACAAATTTATTTGGATTGTTAACATCACAGAATTCGTGATGCATGCGTCTCTCAAAACAGCTGTCATCAGATGCACCAAGGAAGTCTTTGATTATCGCAGCTGACTTACATTCACCCCAGACAAGTGATGTCTAAGCGAGATTTGAGCACGGCTTCATGCAGACTGAACAGTTTCAAGGCACTGTTGACTGTATGCACCAGCCAGCACATGGCCATTAGCCATCTGTTGTGTTGTGTTAAAATTATATGAAGTGTTCTCACTGGGCAGTGGATTAAAGTGTGTGTTTGTGTGTGTGTGTGTGTGTGTGTATGTGTGTGTGTACCCACCCTATAGCTTTTGAGTTAACCTCATGTAGCTTTTAAATGGAGCACTCAGATTAGAATGATTCCACAAGAAGCCCAGACACAGTGCAGATTAACTTTGTTTTAATGGGCCGCTGTGGGAGAGATTGTATGACCCATCCATGGCCTGGTTTTGGGGTGCGGTATCACTAACAGGAGGAGGGAGATGAGTCTGTGCTAATGTTCCCCTCTGTTTGTACACGGTCGTTTAAATCCACAATCAGGGATTTAATATTAGAGTGGACAGCTCGGAATTTTATGAAACTGTGATAACGGGGGTTTAGGGGCATGATTCTCACTCAGAGCATTATAGACTCTGAATTTGAAACGATTAAGTACATAAAAGCTTTGCATTGTCAGTGTAAAGCATTACTAAATTCTGTGTTTAAACTTTTGGGAAAAGTTTTACTGATAAGAATAATCTGTATGGTCAGTTTTCAAAGATGAGTGCATTTACTGGTCTTTATGCTTGGTAGTGGTGGATCACTCATAGGCACTCTTGTTGCCGAAGAGTCTTAATTATCTGGATTCGTAACTCCTTGGGACAGTCATGACCTGAACTACTAATTGGCTTAAGGCCTAAGTAGGCACAATGCATGAAAACACCAAGCTGTCAAGTCTACCCACCTGAATCTCTATTGTCAAAGGAGACCATGCACCTGGACACTTGACCTCGATGGCGAGTTAGAAGATTATTTAACTGCAGAAGGATAGGCAATAAAAATGTAAGAGGGTGGGCTGGGGGAACATGTCTGAAAACAGAAAGACAATAGAGTGAGAGAGTAAGTGATTGGACAGACAGTGTTTTTGAGAAAGAGGGGCACAGACGGAGAAGAGACAAGCACCTTAAATCTTTCCCATTAGTGGACGTGGGGGGGTGGGGAGGTCTTTGATTCAGTGTCCAAGATGAGCTGGCCTTCCTGGGAAAATGAAACGGGATGATGGGAGATCAGTGACAGCACAGTGGGATAATCACGCCCAAATCACCACCATCTGCCCTCAATCTCCCACGGACCATGCCAATCCCCTAATCCCCTCAATCTGCAGCACTCAGCTTAGGGCTGTCGTAATCCATGTATCCACACAACAACCTCACCATTATTGAAGAGCAACACATCCACACCTCTAAAGTCACTCTGCCAAAGTCCAAGTCCAACCTCCCACCATCCTTTCTGACCCTTCATTTTCCCAGACCCCCCATTTTTAACTTCATTACCTTCCACACTTACTACTAAATGAGGCCTCAAAAAAGGAGTCAGAATCTTGGTTCCATTAGACATCATTTGGGAGCCATGGTCTGGAGCGAGTGTAAGACTGCACCAGCACTGGCTTTAAGTGAAAATGTGTAATATAAGCTACTAATGGAAGGAGAATGATCATGAGCTTGAAGTTTCATTTAATATATAAAAGGGAGTGTTCATAAATTATGATAGTTACTGCATTGCCCTGGCTAAACTGGCTTTGTCTGCCAGCGAGCATAAGACTGCTGGACTGGAAACTTCACAGACTTTCCACGGATCTGCTGTCCCCGCTTTGGCGCAACAGGACAGATGTGGCATCAGGACCCATTTCACAGAAGACAAGCGAGTTCTACTATTTTTGTCGGATTTTCATCAAGCGTGTTCTACTATTTTCATCGTTCTTTCTCAATGCTCACCAGAGTGAAGGGCATTGGCCCACTGCTAGGCCAGACAGAATGAGAGATCCTAGGGAGAAAAATGCTGTGAGACAGTGGCCTGATGAATCCAATCTGCTACAGGTACCCCCACCCTCTTTGTTATTATCTAGAATTGCACCTTAAGATGGTTGGTCTGACCGAGTGTAAGGTCAATGACCAGTTCCAACCACCCCTTCCCATGCAAGCGCACACGTACACATACACTCTGGGATTGATGCTGGCAAGGTTACAGTGCAGACCTCTAAAACCTGAGAAAATGGAAAAAGAAGCAATTTCCTCCTAACTTCACACTGTGGCGAGGTCCAGCCAGGTCTACGGAATGATTTCTGATTTCAGAGAGCACAGTATGACCCTCTCCCTTAGCCTCCGTGTCTGATGCTTTTGTTACTCAGCCATTCGACTCTGCTGTTAGTTCCTTGCCATCTTTGTCCTTATGATTCCAAAGATGTACGTAACTTTCTTCAACATCGGTAGATTTACCCTCCCTCACTGGGACTTCCTGACATTCTGAGCACTCTCTTGAGACAAGTCTCTTTGCACACACTGGTATCTCAGTCTGGCCTCCAGAGACCCAGAGGCAGTTTGATGGCCTGTGGATGGCTTTTTGTAGCTCCAGTGGGATACTCCATATCCATGACACCATCTATGGTGTACCCTTACCATTGATGGCATATTAGTTAATTTGTCTAAGGTAATGTTTAATATTTTTTTTCTTCCTGTGTCCCTTCTTAATGTGGGTCTGTTCCACAGGCAGTCTAGTGGGTTTTTGATAATACCACAAGTGGCCCTTGAACAACATCTAAAGACACACCGGGATGTCTTATGTTTTCTAAATAAAGTAATCCAAATTGCTTTTCAATAGAAAAAGAAGAAATGGACATCCCAAGTGGACAGTGTTCAGTTTTGCTGTAACTTTCTTTAACTTACCTATTGTCCAGTGGGAGTTAGGCCAATGGGGTCTAAAACTGTGATAACAGTTGCTTTTAGCTGGACCATAGGACCACATACTGAATCTGTGACAGGACCCAATTTGCTTTTGACACCTTTTTAAAGGGACTAAGTGAAAATATTGATTTTTTTTTTTTTTTTTGCTAAGCAGCAGGCATGAAAGTAACTTGGACGTTAAGTATTCATGGGACTCGAGTGCTTTTCGCACTACAAGTGTCCTAGTTTACTTTTGAAAATGTTTATCTAATTTAATCTCATATTCAGAGTGCATTCATTATTCATGGCCTCCATTTTTGATGGGTGACACATAATAGTTTTTTTTTTTTTATCTGTTGGGTAGCACATAAAAAAAAAAAAAAAAAAAAAACCTTGGGTCCACAAACTAAGTTAAAGAAGAAGAAGATGAAAGGTTTACTTGGGGACACGTTTTAAATAAATCCCACTAAATGCTTAGAAAAGCCTGTCCTTGACTTGTAATATATGTGTGCTATTTATCATCATTCATTATTTCCAACAGTCATAAAGCCATACCAGATCTTTGGGCAATCAAGATACTCAGACTAATCATTCTCAGGGGCTTTTAGTGCTTTTAAAAAAGAGCTGAAAAAGTGTCCTCAAAATAACAAAAGTGTATGGAGAACCATGGTGCGTTAAAGAAGTTTGTGTCCTTGTGGAACAAAAGAGCAGTGTGCAAAAAAAACAATTGAGCTTCCGTTGCTTTCATCCACCTATGCCTATGACTGTGGACGGTAATGGAGTCCGGCGCCTCTGTGCTTCAAGAAGCCTTTTAAATGCAAGGAGCCCGAGAGCATTGAACTTAAGTGGGATTAGACGGGGGTGGAAGAATACAGGCGAATTTGTTTAGGGACGTCCTTTCCCTCGATCCTCGTCCTGAGAGCATCTGTGGTGGAGAGGAACTTCAAGGCTCTGAGCTAAGGCTCTGCCAAAGACCGTCATTATCCTTTTGACATAGCACTTAATCCCTCACGTTGCACATTTATGAATATTAAAGGAGGATGTGATGCCGGTTTGAGGAAGTCTATGTGTGCTGTCCAAGCTATTTGAGAGTATGTGTGCTGGCCAGTCGAGTTGGAGAGGAAGTGGATGTAGGAACACAACAGGTCAGGCTCCTAGCCTCCCCACTACAGCACCGGATCCACATCCAGTCCACGGTCCGATCAAATCCCTTGAGCACCCAGAGCAAATGTAGACCACGTCCTACTTTATTGTGGTGCCCTCTTTGTGTTTTGCTTTTATTTTGGGCTTAGGAACAAGGTTGCTGCTTTTAATTAATAAAGCTCTTTCTCAGCAACTTTCTCATAATACATCTTTAATGATCTTTGGTGGTGCAAGGCAGTGTTATTTAGGTCTGAGCAGAAGAGGCTAAGCAATTGTGAGAATAAGTGTCATATCAGCCACCAAAGTGTTGACCCTATCATAGGGGGTTGCGAGTTTAACCTCCATCGGTCTTTGTTTCTCTGGGTAGATAGTGTAGTCCTCCCTCTCACCCCATCACTCAGTGTAGGTGGTGTAACACGGTTGGTGATTGGTATTCCCCTCCAGGCCAGTGACGTTGCTTTAGCGACAGTTTGAATGGTTGAATGTCTTCACATGTCTCAGAAGAAGGACCTGCTTTGCTACATCCTTCCAGAGCCGTGCGATTGGGAGACTTACATGGTTGGTGGAACTTGGTTCCAATTAAATTGGAGGCCAAAAAACTGGGTTAAAATTTAAAATGACACTAATAGTAAATAAAAACAAAGTCAAATGAAGTGAACTTGACATGCTGTCGTTCTGAACCAATTGAAATGTCTGACAAAAAACTGGGATGAAGACAACGCAGAAAAACGCTCCCTCTGGCTGCGCCACTTGTTAGGCCGATGTGTCCAGATGGCATGCCCTCCATTCTGATGGAGTCCTCTACCCCAGCGCAGGAGGGGAGCAGAGCATGGCAAGAGATCATACCCTCTTAATTGTTTTATGTAAAAGGCGCCAGAGGACTCCAGATTTGATTTTATTTATTTATTTATTTTCTGGGATTTGGTGGTGTAGTTATGGCCAACTATGCGCTTTATGGGTGGCTTTTTGAGTTAAGCAGCTTGAGCTAGGAAAGAGCACGGGATAGGAAGAGCGGATGAGTGTAAAGTGGTAACGTGTCTCTGCTAAATGTATTAGTTTTGGTGCTGATGCCTAATGCAGATGCCGGCAGGCCATTAAGCAGGAGGAAGAGAGGGCTAGAGCAAGTAAGGACACAGTAGACAGTTCAGCTTCTTCTTCTTCGAGAAACCCTGGGAGGATTCCAGAAGTTGCATGGAATAGCCTATGCCCAGTGTTAAGTATGTGCTATCCCAAAAATGTAGCCTTCCAGACCTGAGAAAGGGTAATAAAAAGGAGCCCAACACCAAAGGCCCTCATCCCCAACCTATTCCAGTGACCCATGCCATACAGGCCAATGGTTCTACGGCCATTCGGCTTTGTTTACTGCATTTTAAGCCCAACTTTCGGGACTTGTTCACACGAAGTAAATTCTCATTCATCTCAAACCTGCAGGAGCGGAGGATCGGCTCAGTGATGTACAGAGGTCTTTACTATGCTGTCTGGAATGCCTTTGAATGGGTATGAAAGAGGGAGCTTAGACCGGTGAGCTCACACACCGTCCCAGTGCTCTTTTTCCTGCAAACAGTGCCTCTTGCTCGGCGATTATACCGGATCTGCTTGGTACGGAAGACAGCACATGACTAATAGGGTTTAGTTTGCCCATGTTATAACTTTGCTGAGTTACTTACTTTGCATCTGATTTGACAAACATCAGTGAAGCTCAATGTCCCTTGAGCAGCTTTTTGCATGGATGCTCTTGGACATTGTTTTTCCATTGTATCTTTTCCACTACAAACCCTTGATATTAAATGATTTATCTATAAAATCTGTAAGACTTGAATCTAATTTACATTTTGGATATGAAAATGACCATGCTTGGCCCATTTGGTGTGAAAACAAATGCTCTATGCTATTTGGCTTTGTAAATCTGGACCTAAAACCAGCCAGATCATTAAATTTGTCCTGACTGTTCCTGCCTTGACTTCTGTCCTTACTGTCTTTCTCAGAGTCAAGCCAGGGGCTTCAGTGTAAAAGTCCTAGCAAGCTACCATTCTGCTTTAATAGGAAGTCCCTGTTTAGCCTGGTGTCTGCTATTGAGCGTAAATGCAGGTAGGTGAAGGAAAGTGTGTGGGGTAATGAAGAGGCAGGCTTTACCTTGGCTCGGCAGAAGTATCTGGTTAATAACGATTTGGAGAAAAAAGCTATCAGCCTAGGGGACTATCATCCTGAAGCCCCAAGCATGCACAGAGGGAAATGGGATCACTGGCAAGGCAATGGCACTTGACGGATACCGAGGTGAGCTAGTACACTTATCTCGGTGTTATGTGAAAAGGAACTGTGTTTTGAAGTGTGTGTGGAATAGAGGAGTAGCTTTATGGACCACATCACAACCGACCCAGCGCTGCACTTAAAAGTAATGACCGTTTGAGATTTGAGCGCTATCGGCTAACTATCTTCTCCCTTTCTCTTCCTCTCTGGCTCTCAGGAGGCAGGCGACAAACACCGATAAAACTTGCTGAGCACTAAACGCCAAGCCTCGCTTTATCATACACAAAACACACGCAAACACACTTTATCTTTAACAATGGCTGATATGTGTGCCTGCTCCCCGTTAAGCAGAGTCTGGATCTCATCTCTTCTCCCTCGTAGCTTTGTGGAATAGAAATTGGCTGCTGTGTATTTTTTCTTTCCGTTTTTCCTACAGTCTCAGACTCAGACCACATCAGTGAGATTTCAGTTAAAGTCCAATTAAATCAATTAAGCTGTTATGTTAAAGCCATCTCTACCCAAATATCGTGGTCTGTGTTCTCACTCTGCTTCAGTTTGGTCTCATTATTTGATTTTTGTCTGCATTTAAATCCAGAGTTTAATCTCTTTATCTTCTTCTTTATCTGCTACCACCATTCTTTCTCTCTGTCTCTCTGCCTCAATCTCTTTCTCTCTTTATTTCTGTCTATTGGTCTGACTTTCTTTCTTTCTCTTTCTTTCTTTCTTTCTTTCTTTTTTTTCTTTCTGTTGGCATCATTCTTTGTCTTTTTGCCACTCTGTCTCAGTCTATATTATGACTCTCTTTTTCTGTCTCTCAGTCACAATCTAACTCTTTCTTTCTTTCTTTCTTTCTTTCTTTTGCACACATGCTCTCAATGTTCTGTCACTACAGTATAGGTACATTTTATGAAAACAAAACATGAGCAGACCTGACCGTGTTGCTGAGGATGTGTTGTTCAGTATGTGATGAAGAAGGGAGTAAATAGGTTAACTACCTGGCAATAAAACACTGAAAATCTATCATCTGAAGAGAAAAAAAAAAAAACTATGTGTAGAATCCCACAAGACATCTCCACGTATCGCTGCGCTGGTTAGCTCTAGTGTTAGCGTTAATTCATTACGCCCCTGTTACCCCATCACATTATTCAAAGGACATGTTTTCAACTAAATAGTTCTTTTAGCTGCTAAATATTCTTTCATGCTACTTTTTTTTTTTTTTTGCCAGTCAGAAACCTCTAGCCAGCACAGACCTCACTCAGAGTGTGTGTGTGTGTGTGTGTGTGTGTGTGTGTGTGTGTGTGTGTGTATGCATGCAGTACAAACCCCCTTGCCCTTCCTCATGCTTAATTAGTGGATGGGAGGTTTCCCTGATTGTTCATCATAATTAATCACAATTCCATTACACGCAGTCAACAGGCTCATCACCTTTCTCATCAACCAATCAGCAGCACGGGCTTTAATAATCTTGTCAAGTCAACATCCCAGTTCAGTAGTTCCCAGCCCTCATTCTGGAGCACCTCTGCACGCACATTTTAATTTAGTTTGTTTTAGCATCATTAACGTTGAGTGGAGAATGAAGGTGGACAATGTTAAGAACATGAAAAGACGAAGCCTGGGTGAGAAACTCAATTTGGCCTTCAAAGGAAAGTGTCAAGTATAACCCCAAGATATGTAATCTCACACTAAAAGCTAGTAAACTGTACTTTTTTGGGGGACCACTGGACTGGTACCTTCAAAGGTAGGGTTATAATACCTTTAGTCAGGGAATTTAACTGTACCACATTCGATTGCAATTCTTCATTGATTTTCAATCTGTCTGGAATAAATGAATGCATAGAACCTTTAAACCTTATTTATAAAACACAATTGGACCTTAAGGGTCATGTTGTACCTTTTTGGCTCAATTTGGCACCTCCGTATTCAAGAGTGTATTAAACAGAGGAGGTTGTGCAGATGCATCATCTATGTTGGCAGAGCAGTTGGACTCCTTCAACTGCCAGCACTAAACTAAAAAAAGAACTTTCATTCTGAGCTTTCATTCAGAGGTACATGTTTCCAGTGCCCCTGTCCTCGAACGACTGCTTGTTAATTAGATGATTAATTGGATCGGGTCTGTTGGAGCAAGGAAAATGATTCAGAACCACTCCCCTAGTTAGTCACACAAACCTGTACACAAACCTGTGCCTAGAGGAGCTTCAATCTGTCACAGTTAGATGACGATACAGTAGTAAAGACGTTCTGTACACCAGCGGTCCACCTCTTCATTTGGGCGCTCAAGCTGTTTGACAGGGAGTGATGTATCTGGGAGAGCTGCGGCTCCCTCGTCTCCGCTGTGGTTTTTTCACAGCAGGTCCTGTTTGATTGAAGTGCGCAGGAGATTTATTATTTTTTTTTCTGCCCTGCTATCTGTTTACAAATTCCTCGCGATAAGAAGAATGAGGGGGTGAATAACAGGGATGTTTCAGGGGAGGGATTTTATCACTAAACTAGCATGATCAATTAAGATGGCCGTCACGTTTGATGGACTTGAGGTGCGTGATTAGGCAGTCAGTGTGAGTGTTGGGACGCCAAGCACAGGGGTACTCAGCAAAATAATCCTGATGCTGGACTTTCAAAGCCTCTTATTTCCAGTCCAGTCCCTGAAACTGACCAGTTTCAGAGGAATGTTTCTGTTTGTTAAGACACACAGTGACCTACGTATGAATCATTCAAGCAGAACAAA
>JBBPCZ010000019.1:21109771-21120327 GCA_037974445.1 Brycinus macrolepidotus | reverse complement strand
TCTAGCTATATCTCTCTCTTGTTCTATAGCTCTCTCTCTCTCTCTCTCTCTCTCTCTCTCTCTCTCTCTCTCTCTCTCTCTCCCATCTCTCCTTTATCCCTCTCTCTCTCTCTCTCTCTCTCTCTGTCTCTCTCTTTCCCTCCGTCTCCTTTTTTTCTCTCCCCCTCCCTTTAGCAGTGCCCCCCCCCCCCCGAAGTCCTAGGTTGGCTTATCAGGGTGAGCAGCTGCTCCGGAGCTCGCGGGACCTCATCAGGCCCGACCCGGCGAGGAGGCCTACCTGTTGGCGCCGTGCCATCACTGCCACAGCCCCGCCCTCTCTCTCCTCAGGCCGAGTGACAGCCGCCCAATTACCTGAGTCGAAATAAATACATAAATAAATAAATAAATAAACACACGTGGAAACACATACATGCGTGCCGGAGATGTGGAAATGATGTGCTGATGTGCCGATCGGGACAGACAGGGATGTTTGTATATTTATTTATTTATTTATTTATTTATTTAATTATGTGTTTCTTTACTGTCATCCCTCCAGTGAGGCGGCGGAAGGTGGTTCATGCGTGGGCGCGGCGGTGGGTGGCAGCGCGCGGTGGTGGGAGATACACACTTCTTCAAATGGCATTAACAGATGAGATATGAGATGGTTCTGTGGGGGGGATAAATTATGACTGGGGGGGGGGATGGTCTCATGTGGGTTCAGAACCATGAGGTTGAATAACAGGATTTTGTGGATCATCGTGTGTGTGTGTGTGTGTGTGTCTGTGTGTGTGTGTCCACCCCACCCTCCATCATTCCCTAGAAATAGGGTGCAGGGAATCAAATCAATTTCGGCGGGTCTCTGTGTTGTTAGAAATGAGATTGTGGAAGGAGCTGGAAAAAAAAAAAAATTAAAAATGTCCGACCTTTCGGAAGTTCAAAGATTCCTAGTTGCATTTTTGTTCCCCATCCCAGATATCTATTTTTAATCAGGACATCAAACGGGCCAGACTGATTAGGACCCGGATCACATCAGGAGCCAGGATTGTCTGTTGGTGGGAAGGAGGAGCTGTCCCTTTCAACCCCACACACACACACACACACACACACACACACACACACACTACATTTTATCTCCTCTGTTAAAGAAAGCTCAGAAAAAGCCTTTAGATTTGTAATCCTGTCATCATCGGAGGCACCGGGTGGTTTCTTGGTCCCTGGAGGAAACCCTGTTTTCCCTGCTGTCAGGTTGCACTTTCTTCGAGCTTCCACATAAACAAAAAAATGAACTTGGGTGGGTGGTGCCGATGGATGCTGTTAAAAAAAAAAGAAAAGAAAAAAAATCTCTTTTTCTTCTGCTACAAGTTTTGGAGATGATTCTGTGCAACTTTGAGTTCATGTTCATACTTTAAAACATTATTATGATTATTATTATGATTATTGTGGTTATTATTATTATTATTATTATTATTATTATTATTATTATTATTAATGGATGGTTTGCTCTTTTATTTCTTTTTTTCTTTATAATCTCTTATACATATTCAACAATGACTCATGGTTCCCAATAATACTATTTAGTGTGTTTACGTGTGCTGTGTAGCTGAGTGTATTGTAGTTATAATAATAATAATAATAATAATAATTACAACAATAATAATTCTTACCAACCTATAATAAATTTTATCATACATTTTCACAACCTAGTTTAGTGTCATTTTACATATATGTTGACCATATGCTTGCGTGTAGGTTGCTACTGTCGCTGCTATTTGCTATAATTGAAGAAATTAGTCTATAGAGAAGAATCTGGATGAATATGTCAATGTGTGGCCTTCAGGGAGGACGGTAGTTAAAACTTTCCGCAGCAATTATAAATCAAGTGTGTTTGATTTACTCTCTACTGTCAGTCCATTTTTCTGAAAAGGTTGAGAACCTTGGAGGTTGGATTTGAGGTTGGACTGAGTGTTTTTTAGGCTTAGTGGAAACTTAAGATGAGTTTTATAGATATTTTATTGAAAGTAAAGCAGTAAGCCGTCCAAATGCAGCTTCACCAATTGAGCTTTGCAGACTAGACTTCACTTCCCAGAGCCGATTTGAATGCAGTCAAATATTGAAAAATCCAGTTTTTCATGTCTTTAGACGTCAAATGGGCTGCGACAGCGACGCCATTTGGTTTCCGCATCATCAAATTCGTATGGGTAATGTAGATTTGCTGATGTCCGGGCTCATCATAGTGAGATGTAGATCACGTGATGTCCGTCGATTGTCTCTCTTGTGGTGTGACATTCGGTTCGTGGCGCGGCGCTCAATTGTGTTGACGAAGCCTCCAGCCAATCAACAGATAAGCCCTGTCTGAATCATTTGCATGTCGCGAGTGATTTGACCTTTGAGTTTCCAATTAGCATACATTCAACCTCTGTTTTCTTTTCACGAGCATCTGCGTGGAACATTGTCTCTCTTTGATTCGGTTCAAAGACGGGCAGCGCTTTCCCCCAGAAAGCACGATCCACACTGGGGAGAAAAAAGAAGAAGAAGAGTAATTGGCTGAATCGGTACAGCATAAAACGCACTTTGTGGCAGGACGTGTTTTTGCTGTGCTGAGTGTGAAGGGGAAAAAGGCACTTATCCTCTCAGCAATTATGTTTACACATTAGTTGTGTATATTTTATGCCATTCCACTGAGTGCAAATTGTTCTCATGGTGGAAGATACCCCCCACCATCTTTAATGAAAAAACTCTTCACTGTCAGAGGCGCAGAGCATCTTTTAATTAGAATGGAGGTATCGTGGTAGTCTACTCCCATTAAGCAGCGGATTGCGGGTAATTGGGCTACAGATTGCAAAATGCTGATTGATGGTGCTGGCAATGTCGGCGAATCGCTCCGTCAAAGCCTTCTTGCCGCCTGTTGAAAGTGGCAGATGGCCCGTCAAGTGGAGGGGGCATGGCGGTTCGCACGGTTGGGGAAAGACCTGTGGCCATGCCGCACAAGAGGTGGAGGAGATTCGAGGGAGGGGAAGAAGAACGATGAGTTGAACCATATTTGAGGGAAGAAGGAAAGAAAGGGAAAGAAAGAAAGATAGAAAGAAAGAAAGAAATGTATCAGGCTACAGAGAGAGAAAGCGAGAGTTTGGAGTGAAGAGAGAAATGAGCAGGAGGGAGGTGAAGGGACATCGTGGCCAGGAGAGAGAGCGAGGGAGTGGTAGTTGAGTTGAGTTCAGAGGGAGACCTGACAGCTTTGATTTATGACGTGCTTCTCCTGCCTCCGCTAACTTGTCAGCAGGCACATAAGGGAAGGCGCTAACAGCTCGCTGTGCCGTGATTGGCTTTTTTTTTTACCCAGGACCCATGAACAAGGTGCCCCTTTTCCTTTCTCACTATCTTTGCTCATGTTTTTAATCAATTCTTTCTTTCTCTCTCTCTCTCTCCCTCCCTGTCTCGGGCAAGAGGAAGAACTTCCAGGCCTCCTCCTTTCTCCTCCTGCCCGATCCAGCGATCTTTGCTGTCTAAAAACGCTTGTCAGGCTGATATGTCACGTTAAGTGTGATGGCTATCGATACCTGTCCCGGGATGCTTGCTGAAGCCACTATAAAGCATCTGTCTCTTTCTCCCCCTTGAGATTCAGCACTGGAACGCTGGCACAAACAGAGTTAGTTGACATGCCTTTCCATTCCTCCAGGCCACTGGTTTCGTTTGGAGCCAAGATACGCGCTGCTTCGTCTTGGTTGGCTCTAAATCTGCCAGTGCTGAGTAATCTGGTCCTGTCTTCATTGCTACAGAATGATACTTTGGTTCCGGGACATTTAAGGGTTTAGGACTAGCCTGGACCTTCCCACATTGACCACTAGCTTTCAGCTACTTGGTTTTGTCTGCTGTCCTACCTTCTCTCTCCTGACATCGTCTCAGGCCTGACCCAGGTGTCTTGTTCAGGCTCTCTGGCTGAGAGATAAGGGTGCATGTTTGCTGAGGCCTGAGCTGTGCTCTCTGGAGCATGAGGTGGCACTGATGCTGCTGGTGACAGCTTGGCCATGCTCTCCTGGGCGTGGGCTGTGCTGGTGGTGGTGGAACTGCTGACATCGGTGGCACCTTGGTCCTGCTTTCCTGGGAATGTTGCTACTGCCACTGTTGGTGACACTGCTGACACGGCGTTGACCATGGTCGTTGAGTACAAAGTGGCACTGTCGCCACTGTGCTCTCTTGAGCATGAAGTGGCACTGGCGCTGTCACCACTGATGGTGGTTTGCCCACACCCTCCGGAGCAGAGGGTGACACTCTCATCACTAGTGTGGTGATTTGTTGCTGCTGTTAGGTCCATACCCCCGTGGTTCCCAGGCCCAGGATCCACGGGGCCTCTGCTAACTCTGCTCCTCTGGCTGAGAAGAACCTAGGAAAAGACGAGTTATGAATATGTTAGGCTTGCATGCAGACTTTTGGCTCAGGTACAATCCATCAAACCACTGTCAAGGTCAGGACTCTGGTAATTGACTGAATTTGGTAATTGATTGTATTTATATTGAGCGCACCACTGGTCACCCCTGTTCTTACCTTTCACTTGGTTTATCAGATCCCACACTATGACCAGCTTAATGACCACATAAACGATGCATTAAGAACCATTGAATTGATTCTCTTCTAAGACCATTATAGCAAGCAGACTATGGCCTTGGTTATAGATCTTATTGTGAGCCTTTTGCATTGACCCGCATGAGCCACACAACAGCTATAGTGCTAGAAATTATGAGCTGGATGGTTTAAAAAGGTCTTCTTTAAGTCCATGTAGCGCAAGGGTTCCACATGACAGCGTGGGGTCATCAGGCTGATGATGCTTGACAGAACAGCACTTCCCAGGCATAGGCCCCAGTGGGCCGGCTGGAGGCTCGGGCCTTCCTCCTGCCCCTTTTCACCTCCCTGTCCCACTGCATTATCCCAGGGTTCTTATAAATAGGAGAGGACAAGCTTCAAAGACGTTAGCGTGGCATGCTAACTTAAGGATCAGTTACCAACCCTCTAAATTTATAGTAAGGTATATGTTGGTGGAAATCATTTCTGTAGTACTTTCAATTGGAAAATATTCTATGCATAAACCACTTGTTGACTCAGGATAGCATAAATGATATTCAGGGACATGTATCATTCCGCAGACTTCATATTGCTTTAACAAGATTTAAAAGCGGTGCTTGGTTGAAAGCATTATGAAATGAGATTTTGTGTTATTGCGCTGGACCTGGTTCACCAGGTAACATGGCCTCACGCTCGGCTGCCTAATTCGCAGTCCTCTAAATAAGTCATGCAGCCTTAATCAGAATTTAGAACAAGCCATTATCCTACAAATCTGGGCACTCCATTTCAAGGAATACACCACTTGCTACTTGCTTTTGACTTTGCTGTCCAAAAGAATCCATTTCTTGGAATAAAAATGTTGGTTTTGTATCAGGATTCCTGTTCATATACCTACACCTAATCTGGACCAGCACTCATACACTGACAGGCCTTTTCTAATTGCCTGGGTCCAAAAAAGCCTTTAGATGGCAATAAAAATGATCTAAAGTGTCTGGTTTTACCCAGTCTAGAGGATAAAGCTGTTCTTTGGTGCTGTTATGTCGAGTTCCCAGCCCAAGTGCAACAGGACTCTCTTTAATTTTTGTCTTCAGAGTCTCTCTCTCTCTCTCCCTCACGTCCTTTGAGCTGTTTTGGGTGCCTGGCAGCACCTGCCTGTCCAGACGAGACGCGTGTCGCTTGTTATCAGAGCTGGACAGGTTCCAGAGGCAGAGGGAGGACGAAGGGAAGGAGAAGAGGGATGGAAGGGAAGGGCGTTTTCTTCAGGAGAGCGATTTATCGATTTGAATAAGCCTACCCCCCCCCCAAGCTAATGGGGTGCGTCATTTTGTTTCCCCCCCGCTGCACCCACAATCCATCTCCGGCATGGCAGGCAGAGAGCAGGACTGCACGTCATTGTTTGGGTGATTTATGGGACACCCGGCACAGGGGCCAGTTTGTCATTCATAGTCATCCTCAGATCACAGTCGCTATAGTTACCGCATCCCGACCGGAGCGAGGTAGGGGCGAGTATGAAGGAATGGACTAAGAGGGAGAGAATGGTTAAAAAAATCAATAGAACGCAGGCGATCTGCGAAGAAGGGGCCAGGAAATGGCAGTCCGTAATGATTTCAAATGGGGTCACACTTTGAAGTTCCATTTGCTTTTACTCTTTCGAGAAAAAAAAGCCTTTACTTGCCTGCCAAAAAGGGGAGAAAAGGAAAGAAAAAAGCAGACAACTCGCACTGGCTCTCGTTCAACTTCTCTCTCAACCTCCCTCTGTGTTTTTCCAGAGGGGCGTTGAAACCGTTGCATCTCTCAGCTCTTGCTTGCTCAAGGGGTGTACGGGGTGTTTGCGTGAGTGAGAGGCAGCTCTAGAAACGCACAGTAGAATAAATATTGTATGAATCAATAAGACATAGATAAATACCATTTGCATATGCATGAAATCAGATCATATGCGTGAATCATCTGCTCATGGAGGTTGGGGGTCACTGGGAGATCCACACTGAGTAAACCCACAACTGCATGGGCAGATGTTTTCAGGAAGCTCTGTGGAAAGTGTGTTTTACTTTTATTCTTCTCCCCCAACCATGCACAAAGCCCCAGAACGCTGCACACACTTACACATATGCACTTGCACAGAGGTTGGCAGAGCAGGAGGGTGGAAGCGTGGGTGTGTGGAGAAGGTGCCAGAGAAGCGGCGTAGCATATTTCAACCCATCCATCTAGGTTTTTTTTTTTCATTGCCGTAAACCTTCGCTCTCTTCGACCCTTGCCAGGGATCCCTCACCGTGCTGGAAGCTGTTTAGAGCTGTAGTAGCCCACCTGTTGGCCCGCGCTGTTCTCGGCCTGTCAGCTCCAATGCCTCACTGCTTCACGATGGATCCCAGCGAAACTCGTATTAATGCAGAGTGAGAGGTAGCATAAGCACTCCGCTTGCTGGCTCGTTGATATGCCAACAGTCTCTTTACTGAACAGCGAGCAATCAGTCGGTCCAGAACTGTGCATATGGCTGTGTGCATCAGCCTAGCATGGATGGACCATTACACGTTCCTCAATAATGTTTGGATGTGGTGCAATTTCACTGCTGAATTGAGCTTGATTGGTCTGATCGGCCAGCTTCCCCGAGGCTATTCCTGAATCCGAGCCTATAGGATGCTGCTTTTTCCGGATGAGGAAGAAAATTCCTGGAAGCGCGTGTGTTGTGATCAGTCGAATTGGGTTTCTATAGCGTCTAATCCGCCGCGCTCCCCTCATCCTGCTCACAGAGTGTGTTAGCAGAACTTAAGCTGCTCTCAAGACTAGACACACAATCTCTGCTCAAATACAATATCTCGCATGCAAACATCCTGTCGGCTTCGGCTGCATGTCTGGTGTCGGCTGAGGAGATCCGTCAGACAGGAGGCCAATTTCACTTCTGTCTATAAATATTTTACATGGGCTTTTGGAGCTCACTGATTGGCTGTGTGTGAAATTGACTGGACTAAAGCGACCTGGTTGAAGAGTTTCTCCAGGAAGGTCCTCAATACTGCATAGTCATCCCTGATTGGAGTTTTGTTAGGCCTGGGAAGACCACAAACTGTGCATTGGAGAAGTATCCTTCAGGCTTTTGTATGTTACAGATTTGTTGTTTTTTTCTCCACCCAGCTCCTGGAGAGCTACCCACCCGCAGAGTTTCGATCCAGCACTAATCTAACACACCTGAAGCGGCAAATCAAGGTCTTCGGAAGAATCTGAATGCCGAAGGGAAACGTGTTACATTAGGGTTGGAGCTGCACTCGGCGGGGTGGCTCTTAAGCATGACGGCCGTGGATGCAGTGCCTGCTTTGAAGTCTAAACAGCAATTAAATCCGAGCAGATCTTTTTCAATCCTGGAATTGAAGCCCATTCAGAAGCCTGAGACAGTACTTTCAGTAAACGATCGCGTTAGTAGCATTTATAAAGCTCAAACTCCAATCACTTAAGGAAGAAAAGGCAAATTTCAAGCATTTTATCCCTGCTGCCTAAACACATAACTTCCAGGAGAGTGCTGCTTGCAGTTCCTCAAGCGTCCACTAGATGGCAGATCCATTAACACAGTGGGAATGAGGGAATTTAAATGAGGGTGGCGTAATGGGTGGCAGCTGAAGCCTCGCTTCTCATTTACTCTGTCTAGCTAGGAGGCAGATGATATCTTGGCATCAGCTATGCTTCACTCCTTTAAATCTTCCGAAAGAAGGTTTTCTAGAATAAATACATTTTAAAAAAGAAGCTGGACTTCTAGAAACCTGACTAATTGCCCAGGCCTCGTTTTTCACCAGAGGTGTAGTGCTGCATGAGAGATGAAAAACGCATTTGTGAGATGTAATGCCATTTAATTTGGAAAAGAAAAAAAACACGTTTGATGTTTCTCCCTCGCTGCCTCGCTATTTACTCATAGGCAACTACTTTATTAATGTGACGCGCACGAGTGCTTCGCCGGCAATTGGAACGCTCCCCTGAGGCTGCGCTTCGAACCCTGGAGGAGCCATTAGTCCAAAAACAGGCGGCCTGTGTCTCCCGCGCCGCACGCGCTGTTTAACTGTTATGAGAAGGACCTTACAACTTCTTGCGCGCGCTACGTACATGATTGAGCATTTCTAGCCAGAGGCTAACGCAATCATAATGGAGTTTGTTGGGCGTGCGGCGTAAAACACAACTAATAAGTGTATTAATAATTTGACATTGTTGGAAATTGGAAGGGTTAGGCTGCTCTCTGTTTTCTCTCTTTTAGATTGAGTGTGTGTGTGTGTGTGTGTGTGTGTGTCGTCAGGTTTTTAGCTCTCTGTGGGGACCAAATGCCACTATGATGAAATATTAATATGATCCTATCAATGTATTTGTTTTTTTAGTTACATTTTTGCATAAATATGTGTGGTAACATGACTCCCCAGTAAGGAGGGACTGCTTGATAAATAGATTGATTTATTTATTTGTGTCTTTGTTTGTTTGTGGAATAAAAATGTGTGGTAACTTGGGGCTCCCCAATAAGGATTGATTTTTTGCTTGCTTGCTTGATTGATTTATTTGTTTGTTTGTTGTATAAATGTGTGTGGTGACTCTCCAATAAGGATTGATTAATTGATTGATTGACTGTTTGATTGACTGATTGACCTGTTTGTTTGTTGTATAAATTTGTGTGGTGACTCTCCAATAAGGGTTGATTGATTAATTGAATGATTGACTGATTGATTGATTGATTGATTGACCTGTTTGTTTGTTGTATAAATTTGTGTGGTGACTCTCCAATAAGGGTTGATTGATTGATTAATTGAATGATTGACTGATTGATTGATTGATTGATTGACCTGTTTGTTTGTTGTATAAATTTGTGTGGTGATTCTCCAACAAGGATTGATTGATTGATTGAATGATTGATTGATGTGTGAGTGGATGGATGGATGGATGGATTCACGGATTGATTGGTTGATTGATTGAACAGTAGGTGCAAGAGTAGGTGAAAATGCAGATGTCACTGTGAATGTTTGTGAATGTTTGTGTGTGTGTGTGTGTGTGTGTGTGTGTGTGTGTGGAGGTCAGATTGGAATTCTCTGTTACCTAAAGCTTGTGAAGATGCAAAAAGACTCTCACTTTCAGAAGAGGTCTCTCTCTCTCTCTCTCTCTCTCTCTCTCTGTCTCTCTCTCTCTCTGTCTCTCTCTTTCTCTCTCTAACTTTCTCTCTCTCTCTCTGTCTCTCTCTCTCTTCTCTCTCTCTCTGTCTCTCTCTTTCTCTCTTTAACTTTCTCTCTCTCTCTCTCTCTCTCTCTCTCTCTCTCTCTCTCTCACCATGTGAACGTCACACAGCATCAATAACATCATCATTAGCAAAGCTAGCGTGTGGTTCTGGCCTCTGATCTTTGACCCGGCCTGTAGAAGGACGGCGCTGGGGTCGCCACCGACACGGCGAGAGTCGCGGTTACTTCACTGTTCTATACGTCCAAAGGTCACAAAGTCCAGCGTCTCCTTTAAGCTCCAACAAGCGCGTCTTGCTCCTTACAGCCGTTTTCTTTAACCTTTCACCTCTCCTCCACGCCTACATGCTGCGCCTTTGTCTTCTTTCTTTCTATCCTTCTTTCCTTCTCATTTTCTCTCTCTCTCTCTCTCTCCTCTCTTTCTGTCTGACCGATTCTTGCTTATTTTCTTCCGTGGTCCAGTGATCCGTGCTGGAGGATCTGTAGGGGAGCTCCGCCAGAATAGCTACGATAGCAGCTAATTAGTGGCAGCTGCTGAGGGGAGCGGGGTGCGGACGCTGCCAGAGGAGGCCTGACAAAATTGTTATCAAACGCAATTAGAGGCAGACAGGCGGGACTTTTAGAGGCGAGAACCCCAGGCCAGCTACTACAGCACATATATATACAGTACTGTGCAAAAGTCTTAGGCACCTGTGCAGATTGTTTGAAGCCATTTATTTCAGCAGTGGGTTTGTTTCTGCCAGCAAAAATCGCAAGAGAACTTTAGAATAAATACAAACAAACAAGAAAGCAGTAAAAAGTATCAAGATTTCTTTTTTTCCAAAAAGTAGT
>JBBPCZ010000019.1:21093758-21097037 GCA_037974445.1 Brycinus macrolepidotus | reverse complement strand
TCTGCGGGTTTTCCCCTCCCACTTGTGGGCGGAGACTATCCTGAAAGTTCTCCGGGTTCAGAGTTCTTGTGTTTTTTTCTGTTTGTTTCTAAAACCTAAAATAAAAGAAATTAGTTCATTTTTGTTCTTTATGTTCATTTGCGTGTGACGCCGTTTTTAAACCCCAGTAGTGGTTTTTGTTATTATTACATATTTTTAAATTACAGTAACTTTGGTTCTACATGACACAGGAACCCCAAACAAAGCTCATCATGACGTCTGACACCTTGAGAACCAACACACACCGGGGGAACTTCCATATAAGGAGTCGTTTTACCGTATGATGACAATTTACCATTCATTGTGCTGCCGGTACTGATCCGTGCCACTCGTGTTCTAAGGGTTAACTTTCTTTATTTCATTTTTCATCTAACTGACAACGCTGTGGACTGGAATATCAGGATAATATGGTTAGCGTGGGATGAGAGGAGTGTGTGTTTGAGTGTGAGAGAGAGATATTTTCCTACTAGAGAAAGGGACAGAAACTATGCCCTCATATACTGTGAATTTCATAACATCGGCCCTTAGCCAAGAATTGATTTATCATCCTGAAATTAAGACACTCGCTGTAAGAGAATGGTGGCCATTAGAAAGGCTTTTTCCTGCAAACTGCAATAAAGCCACCAAATAAGCCGTTTGTGGAACAATACCTGAAATAATGAGGCAGTCTCGTTCCCCCTGTGAAAAAGTGATTATAATAAGAAAGGCTATTGCTGTTGTGCGGTTGGGGCTAATAAGCCTGGCCTTGGCTATTCTCACATGCAGCATAGCCCTGCTGTTGGAAATGCTCTATATATAAAACATAGGTTTGGATTCTTGGTTGCATTAAAGCCTGTTTTTACTGATAAAGGCCCTAACTGTTTAAATCATTCAGCACAGCATCTCATGATACAGGTGTAAAGTTTAGGTACCCTTGCTCAAATCACATGAAGTGCACATTCTCAACTTCGGCATATTTTAATGCAAAATTACTGTTATTTTACTGGATTTAACATATTGGGGAAAAATATGCAATTTTTCCAGGGATGTTCAAACTTTTGCACTGGACAGAAATAACACGTTAAATACTCACTGGCCATTTTATCAGAAACGCTTCCTATATGGGGGCACGTTGTAGGGTTACAGTTAACTGTCAAAGTGTTTGGTTGGTGCACTATTCTGAATCTAGTAGAAACACTGAGGTGTGTAAACCTCCAGCAACGCGCCGTGCAAGGTACACTTGTATCAGTGCAACACTCACTACCATTGCTGTGCTGAAAATGGTCCACTGCTCTAATAATATTTGGTTATTGGTGGTCTAAAGGCATTTCCTTTCCATTGATTGACAGGTTATAAACTACGCAGCCACAGATGGGCTTCAGTATGTAACTGTCCACCTAATAAAAGCACAACTATACGGTGGGTATTTCTAATAAAGTGGCCATTATGTTTGAGTATTTGTGTTATTGTGTGGCCCAGAGGGGTCAGCTGTGTCTATAAATGTGTATAACCTTCTTCGTCAGATATCCAGTGATCATGTCAGGTTCATAATTGGAAGCTGACATTTAGCTGTGGACTGTCTGAAGTGGACTGGCCGGTAAATGGAGACGTGGAGGCGGACCATTGGTAACAGACGACGTGTTTTATTCTGCAAACCCTCCTTGCACGCACTACATAAACTGGCCAGCCTTGTGAAGCAGCCATGGGGGAATTAGCCATTGACATTATAAATAACTTTCCCAGTTCGAGTCAATAAGTAATTTCACGTTACTCTACTATCGAGCGCCGTAATCACTGGGAAAAAGTGATTGAGGTGGAGGGAAAGGAAAAGGTGAGGACAGGGGGCTTACTCCGGGCTTAGATGTACCTTCACACACACACACACACACACACACACACACACACACACACACTCACACACAGGGCTGTGTGAAGCGAGGGCCTGATCGTGTTCGTCTGTCCGACTGTCCAGTGCTCGGACAGGGCGGTGTGTGCACAGGGCCGGTGATGAACATGTCAGATGTAGCTGATTAGCTAGCCGTTAGCGAGTCTCTCCTGAGAGAGGGGCGGCGAGAGGGAGAGCGAGAGGGAGGAAGATGGACAGGGATGCCTTTTCCAAGCTATCCTGTCTTTGTAGCATCAGAGAAGGAGAGCAGAAGATTAATTAGACATTTCTTGGGCGGATTGCAACCTAGAACTGTCAGTTATGTGTGCCTGAGTCTCAACCTCAGCACCTGCATCCTGATTGGCTATCCGCACGTCCACAGCTGTGCACTGGTTTCATCAGTCCAGTGGACAACTAACATCTGCTTATCAATCCGAACGCTGGCAAGCACTAGCAGAAAGCAGTTACCTTTTTTTAGGGTTACAATAATTAGCCTTCCGGAGCCAATAAACAAGGCCCTATTTTTGTGAAAGTGCAAGCTCACCCCAGTGGCGCAACAATTTTGGTGCATTTTTACCCATTTGCTCTCATTTATTATTATGGTGATGAGAAATGATAGCTCCTGAGCCAGTAATTTTGGTCCGAAATTGCAATTGTGCTTCACATGACTTTGTGGGGTATGAATGCTGTGACTACAGCGGTACACTCGGTCATATGTTGTCAGTATATTTAGCTATGGAAGCATAATTATACCATAATCAGGTGCAATTTTTTAAAGTTGCATTAACTCCATACACTCTGTATTGACTCCAAACACTCTTGAAGGGTACAAGCATGCAACTCTGGCAATATGAATGCACTGTACCTTTACAACTCTTTGAAGGAAAACCACTGGACACTGAGAATCATTTTGTACCTTTTGAAGAAGTACATTGTGACACTGTCTGTACCTTATAGTGGACGTATCTCGCAGGCATTGTAGCAAAATCACTAAAATGTGCCCACATCAGTGGGAAGCCAGGAGAAGAACTTATATATACACATTTTTTTTTTTTTTTTTTTTTTTTTTTTTTTTTTTTACCAATATACCAACCAGATAAAAAGTGCTAGCCTTGGTGGTATTGTGAGATTTTGGGAGGCTAGTGGGTGGAAGTGGGCTTGACTAAATTGGGGAGAAAATTGGGGAAAGAATCCAAAGGAAAAAATAATCACATAATCAAGATTTTCACTAATCACCACAGCCCTAGTTGTAACCAAAGCAAAATAATGAATATATATTTCTGTGATTTCAGTGGTAGATATTTTTAATCTATGCGCTTTATATCTCGCATTTTCACGCAGACTTGCAAATTGGTTCCCTGTGTGACCCGATTTCT
>JBBPCZ010000019.1:21083758-21088758 GCA_037974445.1 Brycinus macrolepidotus | reverse complement strand
GTAATGAAACAGGAGTGTTTCTGCTGTATGGCTGTGTAAGGGATTGTGTCAGTTGTAGTCATAAAGTACTAAAGGCATGTCCATCCCCCACCATTAGTGTCCAGGTGGCCGTAGCAGCCTCTGTAGGCTTTTGATGCATTAGTGGCAGGAAAGTCACCAGACGCTGGCAGTTTGTCGTTCAAAAGGCTGACGGGCGGGTCTACTGCCACTCACGTGTGCCCCATCCCCAACACACACTCTCAGACGCACACGCACCACTCTGCTCGCCCCCTCAGCACCCTGTGGTGCCTCATTTGTCAAGAAGGCCACGCTCACAAATGAGACTTGGCAGCCTTTCATTTTGATAGATGTGCGGGGTAGAAGACTGTGTGTATCTGTGTGTGTTTGTGTGTGTGTGTGTGTGTGTGTGTGGGTGTGTATTTGTGGAGGCTCCGAACACAGGTGGATGTTTATTCACTGATACAAACTCGCTGTGCTTGATTTCCTGGCTTTCACAGAAAAAAAGCAAGAATTAAATCTTTCAGTGTAAGAAGGACACAGTCGAAACTTTATACACACCTCCTGGACAGTCGTTCTTTATTTCTGTTTTCCACATTTTAGAAAAATACGGATTCCGGAACTGCTCTAAACAACTAATTGTTGTTATGCAGGGACTGTAATAGTGGTGAATCCAAATCAAACATTATGGAATCATCTGGGACGACTTTCTAACAGCAGAAGAAAGATCCACATCTCCTGAGACCTCGTTGGCTGCTGAGAACTGTTTGTTTGGGGGTGTTTTGAAAAACAGTATTTATTGGACTCATGCTGTACACATCTTTTTCCACAACTGTGCACTACGACACACTCTTTTCTTACATCTTTTGAGGTCATTTTCTCATCAGCACTTTTCTCAACCCCTTAAAGCTGAATTTCACCAATGGTGAAAACATAAAGTCAGTCAGAGTGGTTTGTTATGAAATGCACTGTACAGAACCGAACCAGAACTAAATAAGGCCTAAATACTTAAAATATCCCAAGCAATCCAACCCAACACACAGCGTGACGTATTGGCTACTCTAATCTTTGCTTTCCTGAATCGAGCTCCTGTTTATAACCCATTTTTCTCAGCGAAGGCCTCTTGGTCTGCTAAATTCTGTCACAGCAAGGGTGTGTGACTCCAGAGAGGCAGATTGAAAACTTTTTTTTTAGGTAATGAAACTAGAGAGGGAGAATAAACTGAGGAGAAAAACTATTGCGGGGGAAATGCAGGGTAAAATCTAAAAGCCATAAAGTGAAAGGTGGGCTGTGAGAACACAAATGTGAACTTGGAAACACTTTACTGTAGGGTGCCGTTTAAAAGGCTACATCACTTACATAAAGCTCTTATGATAACTGACATAAACCTACATTAAGAGGCCGCTTCATCAGTGTGATGGCTTCAGCAATCTGCATTAGCCAACTGTTCTTCTTAAGTTTTATTATTATTATTACTATTATTCTTTTTATAGTTGGATTTGGTGCCTCTTTTCCTCCCATGGTTTTTGACATATGGGCGTGGTTCCAACGTCAAAATGTCCGTTAATATCCCCTGCAGTGCGCGTGTGCATTAGTTTTAGATCGGTTGATCAGGCCAAGTATTAATTGTTTAAAAAATCTATTTTTGTGGTTGAGTGAGCTCTGTAAAATATTGAAGAGAAAGAGAGAATGGACGAGTCGGCTTCAAAATATTTGTCGGAGAGTCACGGAGCGAAACACACAGCGGGTTCATAAACAGATTTCAAGACACTAAAGTTCAGGTCAGTTATAAAAAACGATGTGTTTGTTGGGGTTTAATTAATTAATTAAAAATAATCAGCCCTGGAATGGGGCTACATGTTCAGCCGTCTTTAACCATAAATGGCTTGGTAAGAGGTGGTGAGTTCACGCCCCCCAGCGGTACAGCAGTTTTCTCCAAACACTGGTTTCATAGCAACCACGAAATCACATTTCGCATTTTCTCACAGAAATGCATCTAGTTCAACTCTGATGTCGTTTCAGGCCATGAAGTGTTATGACAACTAACACCTGTTAGAATATAAACTTTATAACGGACACTTTACTTTAAATGGATTTAGTCACGTTTGAACACACCACAGCACAGCACGCAGTGTGAACACAGCGTGAAATTCTTTCTCTGCATTTAACTCAATCACCAAGTGAAGCAGGGGGCTGCCACCAACGAGGGGCGCCCGGGGAGCAGCGTGTGGGGAGCAGCGTGTGGGGAGCAGTGTGTGGGGAGCAGTGTGTGAGGGAGCAGTGTGTGGGGAGCAGTGTGTGAGGGAGCAGTGTGTGGGGAGCAGTGTATGGGGAGTAGTGTGTGTGGGGAGCAGTGTGTGGGGACCAGTGTGTGGGGAGCAATGTGTGAGGGAGCAGTGTGTGGGGAGCAATGTGTGAGGGAGCAGTGTGTGGGGAGCAGTGTGTGGGAATGGTACCTTGCTCAAGGGTGCCTCAGTGATGACACTAGTAGTTGGGATTCGAACCCACAACCTTCTGATTGCAGGGGTAACTCCCTCACCACTAGTCCACCCATTTATGCCCCATTTATGTCAGTTATGTCATAAAAGACTTATGTAGGTTTTATGTAGCCTTATGAATGGTGCTCTACAGTAGTGTTACTGTGAATTTTGAACCTAGTCTGAGACCGACATACATTTAATGAGAGGTAAAGTCCCATTAGGTCCCAAAAGCTAATAGTAAAATGCTTATATCTGTGTTGTAGAAAACGTGACTCCTGGCAACCTTCTCTTATGGCCAACACTGTAATGGAATCTGAGTCTTTTTCTCTACGACGCACTCCAAACCGCTCCAGATGATCATGTTTACATCAATTTCATTACGCAAAACTTTTCTGGAAACTCTTTAAACCGCTATTAATCTTAACGGTTATTATCCAGTTACTACTATCAATTATTCACTAACTACTAGTAATTATTGCGTAATTGCTAATATGTAATGAGTGTGGGCTAAGCAAGAGGACCTTTTGAGTTTAAGGAGTTAACGAATGTGGCTAATTCAGCATCGCGGCATTGTGCTCTAATGAGCAGCGTGCGGTGTAAGGCTCAGGCCTTCATTAGTGGACGTCTGAGCTGAGGGTCATTTGTCACCACAGTGGCTGAGTCGGGTTCCTTGCGCGACAGGTGCTGGAGTTCCTTTCCACTCCGTTCATTAATTGGGGCTTGTGTAGAAGATAACTGGCTACTAATCACTCCATACTACACCACCATGCTGACCTTATATTTCTCTCTCTTTCACACACACACACATACTCACAGTGAGGGCGAGTGACGCACAGTTCAAAGGAGTTCAAAGGCATCACAGGATCATTAGAGAGTGGTTCCTGACTCTATAAAATAGTTTGAAATAAAACATTAAAGGAAAGCTTGAGAATATATTATAGAAAGTGCATGAGCCGTCAACTTTGCACCAATCAACTTCTGTTACTTCTGTGATAGAATAGTGTATTGAAATCTGGACATGGCGCAACGTTAGACGTCCATTCATAATATCGGTGCAAATGGAACTGATTTCTTTTCATGATGGGTCTCACCGTCACACTCATTCACTGCCCACGTCATTAGAAACACATACTTTGTACAGTTATTCCACTCACTGGCCACGCTGTGACATCCACAGTAGATCTACTCTGTAGTATAATTACACACATGTACTGTTTAACTTCCAGCCAAGAGCAGCACTGTGGTCGGACCACAGGACTGGACCACTGATGAAGGACTGGCTAACTGTGTATCAGCAGTCTCTGTACATGAGCAAGGTGGAGCTACATGGCAGGTGTTTCTAATAAAGTGGCCAATGAGTGTATGGCAGTAAAGGACTGGTAGGATGTGCCATAGCTTTTGTCAATGCCACATTTGTCAAATATGGTAAATTCAGTGCATGAGCAGTAACTGGCCATTCATGAGATGTTCTCTGTTGAGGATTTGTACAACTTTTCACCACCTTTTGCACACAACTGTGCAATTCAGCTGACACTGGATAACGTTACATAGTCTGAAATATACATTATGCATCTGAAATATACATCTGAAGTATACATACACACATGAAAGCTTTGGCTGGGGGAAGAAATTACTACCATCACTACATGAATCAAAACAAAGATCAACAAAAGCAGACAACAGAGCCCAATTTCATGACTTCATTGAACTGAAATTCCCAATTACTGGAATCAAAACAAGTTCAGGGACTCCTATTGTGCTTCTCTTTCAAGGGATCGAGCTTTTATCCTTCCAGAACATCCATAACTTCAAACTAAAAAGAGCAGGCTTAATTTGTGTGCGTGTGTGTGTGTATGTGTGTGTGTGTGTATGTGTGTGTGTGTGTACGTGTGTGTACACACTGTCTTTCCAGCTTATTAGTTACACCATTGGCCATTTTATCAGAAACACTTTTTATACAGAAGTGCTCTGCAGATTCACTGGACTGCAGCCCGGCTTGTAGCACAAGAGACCATCAGGCAAATGACCATTATAGAACTACTACAACACATGATGCTACTGACAGAACCCAAATTACAACTGGTCAGTGGTGATCCTTTTATGGATGGTACAGAAGCTGGTAATGGTAATTTGCTCAGCTACGGTCCATAAGTTTGTGAGCCGTTCATATGGTGGGTCTAATAGGTCGATAATAAGGCCAGTAATAAATATAGGCAGTTAAACTCTTTGAGAAGATATTTCATGTTTTTGAATGGAGCAGCGATGGAAAATTTTGACCCCACCAGTCCACTGCAGAGGTCAGTGGGATGTTCCCTGAAGATTTCAGTTTTCCAATCACTTTTTCTCTTTTACTCACCCAGAGCAATGAGATTTCAACAATGTTGATTCTTCTGAGAACATGATGTGGGAGGAGCCTAGTGGGTAAAACACTTGCTTGTGAACCCGCTGACCACAAAGTTGCAGGTTCAAACCCCCCCACTTTCTACCATTGTGTCCTTCAGCAAGACACTTAACCCTCAGTGT
>JBBPCZ010000019.1:21070397-21082041 GCA_037974445.1 Brycinus macrolepidotus | reverse complement strand
TGACTGTAAGACTGTCCCTGTAACTAATGACTGTAAGACTGTCCCTGTAACTAATGACTGTAAGACTGTCCCTGTAAATAATGACCGTAAGACTGTCCCTGTAACTAATGATTGTAAGACCGTCCCTGTAACTAATGACTGTATGTTGCTCTGGATAACTGCGTCTGCCAAATGCCTCTTTACTTTATATGGATGCACCTGGTCTAGACAGGTAGACTTCAAAAGAAATGCACTTTTAGAAACATTAGGTTGTGTTCAGAAAACTTTCTAGGACTAAGTCATGACTTGCACTGTTGCCCCCCACTCAGGAAAGAATGCCAGTGCTCTTCTAGTAATGCTGTCGCCATAGAAATCCTAGAGCTGCGCCCCATGAACCGGGCCGCATGGGCTCCTTCTCCATGCTTTTATACCAGATACGCTTAATGGTGGCGGACCCTCTTAGAGCACATTGAGTGCCCTTTTCTTCAGGGAATGCCAAAGACATTTAGTGCCTCTCCTTTCCTTAGTGAATCTCCACTGAGCTGGCGACCTGAAATGCTTGGGCCAGAATAGGTCTGCATGGTCTGGGGTCAGCAGGTGCTCATGAGGAACTATACAATTCAAACCTGGTGGCTTTTGTTCTCTTTTGGACTATTGGAGTCACTATTGTGTGCAACCCACTCCTAATAATTACCCTAGCACAGGTTCGACCCACACTAATGGACCCTGGGGTTAATTGTGGCCTTTGTCGCACCATCCCACTCTGATCTGAACCAGAATCAGTCTTAGTTCAACACGAATGGAGGAATTTGTCTTGATTAGTGCGTGTATCATAACAGGGATGGACTGGGATACAGAATTAGCCCTGGACTTTTGCCAGACCACCCCTCACAATTGCACGGACACCAGCTATCTTTGTATTCTCCTTTAGGTCACTTGTTAGCAGGCTGCTTAACAGGTGAGAGCACTTATGTAGCTAATAGCATCCAATTATCTTTGTTGCTAGCTCACTAACTAGCCAAATTATCCAGACGAGCATTAGCATTCCTAAACCATTAACTAAGCCTCGACTATTGTGAGCTAGCTAGTGGACTTTCTTGGTCTGTGTAAGTAAATAGTTGGGAGATCTGAAAATGCAGGAAAAAAAGTGTATCCACTATGAATAAGGAGATAAACATAAGAGCTGGAACAGGTAATATGCAGCTGTGGTCCGGCCCGTCCTGCTGGACGCTGTGCACTGATTACATTAATCACAGCATGAAGGGAAGCACTCTGAGAGCTTTTAAAGCCCAATCCAGCAGCCGTTCCACCTGCCCCCGGCCCCTCTGTACCACCTCGCATAAACCGCCGCTTATCCATACCGAAATCACACCGGCTCTCTCAGTGTCTGCTCACGGCCGCCGTAACGACAAATCAGACCTGAGAGCACAGTTCAGTGGGCCGGGCGGCCTCCCCTTCACCACAACTCGTTCTGGCGGGGCATGTGTGTGTATCCCTGATGAGGGCCATTAGCCGCGTAGCCGGCGGGTTTTTTGGCAGCGCGGAACCGAGAGCTATTTATTAACTCACAGAGGGGCTTTCTGGTCACATTAACGTCCCGACACACTCCGGCACAAAGCAAGGCATCGAAATCCATGCTTCATTTTTTTCTTTCCCTCTTTGTTTTCTTATTTCTCATTTACTTATCCATGTTTCTTTCTTTTTTTGATTGATGTAGTTTATTTATATGTTTGTTTATTTATTTATTTATTCATTCATGGAAGTGGTCTCATGTTAATCCCCTCTTAATGAGAAGTAGCCCTGCTGAATAAAGCTCCATGATCTCATTTTCCCTTTCCTCCAGAAAGAGCCCCGATGTCATGAGGGTGAGAAAGAGAAGAAAGCCCTGGGCGGATGGGCGCAAAGCATACCAAACTCATAAAAGTCCTGATTTGGGATCAGTTTTCTTCACTGTCTTCACTCATTAAAAGAAAAAAGAATCCAGAAAGAGCCTAGCTGAATTTCTTTCTGCACATGGCCCCGGGTGTGCAAATCATAAAGCCTTCCAAGATTGATCTCTCTCCCACCCGAGTCTCCGGGGCATTAGGGCAGTCCACCATTAAGAATGAGCTGGAGGCCCCCGGTATGAGCTCTTATCCCAAACTAATCAGAAATGCTCCCGATCAAAGTGAACGGGTCCGATGCTACACTCCTGCAGGAACGTGTGCAGCATTCTTCTATCTTTCCGAATGCCGTTCTTTCTCTGTTCTCCTCTGAATATAAGATCATTAAGTTTTAACTTCGGTGGCGTTCGTTAGTGCGAGGAACTGAAATGTTTGAATCATTCACTGCAGGCTCAGGTGACGAGATGAAAAAGCAACCGGTGATTTAATTTCTCAGATTCTGCCTAACCACAGAGAGAGAGAGAGAGATGGAGAGAGAGAGAGAGAGAGAGAGAGAGAGAGAGACGGGAAGCAAGACAGACCGCTCCTAAACATGAGGGGGAAACTAAAAGACGAAAAGTAAAAAAAAATAAAAAGATTTTCCGCTTTTTTTGTGCCATCAAAGGTGTTTATGCTCCTTTGGATGTTGAATGCTTAGATTTGCTTCAGAGGGTGAAAAATATATGAACAGAGACTAGCGAACAGACCCAGCATGCAGCTTCCATATAAATGAAGCCGAGTGCTCTCTGTAGTTCCGCTAAAGAGCCGGGAATGGGCTTTTTTATTTATTTATTTATTTATTTTTATTCATGTTTTAAAAAGAGATTGAGTGAAGGTACGCACCTCGGAGGGAGCATAGCTTGTCTGTGTAACTAATGTGTGCTGGGGCCAGCGGGATGGATCTAGACGCCGCCATCCGTACTCCTACCGCTGGCAGAGGAGTAATGGGAAAACAAAAAGCGGCGTGTGGTGGAGTCAGGGCGGCATGTGGTGGCCTGCTCCGGGCTGTGGGGTAATTAACCAGAGCGGCGGAGTTTCGGGGATTATTCCAGGAGGGGCGTCAAATTAACGGCGCGCTAATGAGTTGAGGCTTCTTAATTTGTTCTTTCTCCGTAATTCTAGGCTGGATAAGCGGGGGCTTTATTCTTCCCCTCGCCGTCCCGGCAGCCGGCTGCTTGGTCGGGGGTTCAGTCTGCAAATCTGGCCCTGAAATGATGGAGCTTAGAAGAGCACCAGCTTCATCCGATGTTTTGTATTTAAGGGATAAAGCAGATCACCTTTTGTGTTAGTCTTCCTCAGTTGTTTCTTCAGTGTTAGTCATTAAATATTAGATCATTGTAACTCACCCTCCGGGACAGTGGTTCCAGTTCTAAGGACACACAGGTACTGCCTGCCCTAACTTACCTGATCTTGCTTATCAGGTAATTATCAAGCCCTTTTTGACCTTAGTCTAGAGCGATGGGGCACTTAAAGATGGACAGGATGGTGGGTTCCCAAGTGTTGAGACCCAGATCAGTGTTTTCATCCCAGTTTTTAGGGACCCCTAGATAATCTACCTCTCAGCTATATCTCAGATACTAGCACAGCTATACCGGTTCTAGATAGTTTGTATAAAGATGTGGAATTCATGAGAGTCCCTAGATACTGGGTTGGAAAATGCTGATCTAGAGCTTTCATGTGCTATATATCCATCAGCTTGGTGTGAGAAAGCAAATATGTGCTATGCCACATCGTAAAACAGTTACACACGAGGGCACTGCCCATTTCTGACCTGACTGGTGCCCACAACTGACAAGCACTGTTCTGAATGGACAGCAAGAGAGCCATCGTTCCTACCCGGTGAGAGTCCTGTGTAGTATCAGAGCTTATTACACTTCATGAGTGTTGACTGGATCTGATTGTGAATAAGCTATATGCAGTTTGGTGAGATTCCTATCTCAATTCAATTCAGTTCAATTTTATTTCAATTCAGTTTTATCTATATAGCGGTTTTTTTTTAATTATTTTTACAACCAATGTTGTCACAAAGGAGCTTTACAGAATCCAGGTCCAATCCCCTAGTGAGGAAAAAATCCCTAAAGCTCTAGGAAGAAAAAGCTCCTCGGGAGGAACCAAGACTCAAAAGGGGGTCCCACGTTCCTCTGGTCGACCCGGAGCGTGTACCACTCTGATCTGATGGTTCTGATACTTCAGCAGGTAGTTTGAGATGCAGTCAAGTGCAGTCCCTAAAATGGAACTACATTGTATATGCATCACATGCTTACTTTATCTGAAGCTTTTTGGTTAGTGTCTAACAGAGATTCATTCATGTGGGTGGGTTGATAGGATGGAAACTTCTTAGTCATTTCCACCACTCAGGAGCTGCTGTAGCAAGGCTTGGAGTGTCAGTGAGAGCCTGAAAATACAGAGAAAGGTGATTGAGTTGGCCCAAGTTAAGATCCGATGGCTTGTCTCAACGGCCAGGCCCTACAGAAACAGGGCTTGCGCTGCCTAATTGGGAGTGGCACATGGTGTTGGCGTGGGCGCGCTCAGGAAGCGGTGTGTTTTTTTCAGTCCATCAAGGAGAGATTGGAGTGCTGATGGAGGCGTATGTTCTCCCAGGCAATCTAGTCCTGACCCAGTCTAGACCGGACTCAGACAGACCTATAGAGAGGAGACATATGTGGTCTGAGAGAGGGCTCAGGAGAGATATAAGACCAGGCGAACACGAAGAAAGAGCCTACGTATGCTCTCTGTAGCACTCTCTCTCTTTGTTAAGCTCTCTCTCTTTCGATTTAGCTCTCCACTCTCTCTCTCTCTCTCCCCTTCCTGTCTCTCTGTCTCTCTCTCTGCCTGACGGATGCTCACGGCTGCAGCATCCGAGAGGACTTAAGGCTTTCAATTAGGGTCAGAAGGCCCAGAGCGGCGCATCCAGCAGCAGAGCACTGCGCCGCTGCACAGCACCTGATGCCTAATAATGCAAACAGACAGCGCTGCTTTTAATTCCGTGGCCTGGGGCCAGGCTCCTCATCCAGCAGAGGATGGCACAGGCAATGGAGAACTGCTCTGCTCACCCTCCCAGGCACCATCCGCAATTAGGGCTGTTCTCTCCTTCTCCCATACTGCGCTGCTAAATCAGCCAGAGCTGCTCGAGTCCGGTATCGGACTGGAACCCGGACTCCAGACGTTTGTGTCTGTGTGACTGAGTTGGACTCAGTGGTACTGGGATGCAGACTTGTCTTGGTCTCGACAGTTGATCTCACCAGCTTCCTTAAAAAATATTTCCACTGGAAACATTTCTCCATGGAGGACGACCGCACTAAAATCTTTGTCGCCACAGCAAAATAATGAAAAGGACCGGCAAAATCGAGCTTGTTCAGAAAAGAAGCATTGGTTTAATTATTTCAGAATCCGTCTAGAATGTGCTTGCCATAAACTCCTCTCTCTCCATGCGCTCTGAACTCACTGAATATATGCTCGTTATTTTCATTTTGGCCACAGAACTTGGTTTTGACTTGGACTTGAACCTCTGTAGACTCAGTCTTGACTTGAACTCGACCAGTCCTGATCTTTGACTTGTCTTGAGCTCGACAAAGGCAGTTTTGACTTTAGCTCCAAAATCAGCTAACAGACTTTATAGTCTGGTTATTTTAAGTTTCTATATTGATTCAGTTACAGATGTATGGACTTCCTCCTGGTCCTGTAGCATACAGCTTGTTCAAAGTCATATTTAGAATAGAAAGTATAAGGCAAAAAAAACATTTTCCCTGTGCATGTTCTGTACACTCACTAGCTTTCAGGTCACCTTGTTGGGATGAACCATTTGTAATTTGTCATGCAATGAAGACAAAATTAGTATGCTGAGAAATTTGTTGTATTTGTATTTGAAGTTATCATTTACCTAGTAATTCATTCATTCATTAGTTCGTTCATTCGTTCATTTTCCCCCCAAATTGTCATATCCAATTCCATCCACTGCAACCAGCCTGGCAGAGTAAAGGCTAGGAAAGGCCGGGATACACTTTTGTCAATGCAATGTCATTGGACAGCTCAACATGCTTGAAAGAGATCACTAATTCCAACAGATGCCCGAGGGAGGGCCATCCTTTAGATCCCAGGGAGGCCAGTTATGCTCTCTTGGACTCTCGTTCACAGATGGTTTTGTAGCATAGCACTTTGAACTCAAACTCATTAGGTTCTCCCTAGCTTGAATGGGATTTTTTGTGCGTCCAACCTGGCAACAATGCTTGAAAGCATAGAAAGTGGGTGACAAGTTTACCATCTTAGTTCTCAGTAATTTATACTGAACACAATTAGAGTTTTTTTTTCCACAGTAAGTGTGAACCCCTAGGCCATTTTTCGTATGCCTCCCTCTGACCTCTGCTGTTGAAACTCTGCATGGCCGCCGGCTATAATGAGGGCGCTCTATGAATAGCAGGACTGGTAATGATGTGGAGACACAGCAGACACTGTGGGGTTAATCGGTCAAGAGCATGGCGCTGTAATAAAAACCACAGTGAGACGCCCCAGCCCGCACGGTCCCCACAGCCAGCCAGCCACGGACCGGTGTTTGACAAGCAAATACACTCTCCTCATTTTCCTCAAACACTCGGCAAACACGGAGGCTGGGAGGGGGGAGAGAGAGAGAGAGAGAGAGAGAGAGAGAGAGACTGGAGACCAACAGGCAAGGTAGGTTAGATCGGAGAGTGCATGCGTATCATTGCTTTGAGATAAGTGGAGATGGAGGAAAAAAAGCAAGAGATGGAGAGAGAGAGTTTCATTTGCAGTGTCTGGGGTCAGCTGTGCTTATTGACATCATCGCCATTCTCCTGGTCAGTCCGCCCACGTGCAGGACTTACTAAAACTCCATGAATCAGGAGCCAGGGGCTGTGTTTGTGCATCAGTGTGTATGTGTTTGTGTTTTCAGGACAAAAAAAAAAACTGGTCTGACTTTTACAAAAGCTACAGTTGATTAAAAGTGAAAGGGCAGAAACTTTTCGTTTCTGTTACTGACAGAAATGTTAAGATCACACTCCGATCAACTGGTAACTCAGCACAGATTAATTTTATAAAGTGCTTATCAAGCCAGTAGGCTTTTTATAAAGCTAAAAACTTCACAATGTCCTCCTATAATGAAACATTACTAAAATGTCACATATAGATAGTTGCATATTCTAATAATGTCACTCCAGTGTATTGGATTTTAATGCCTTTTGAAGACACTGCCTTCCTTTTACTTTGAACAGAGACCACATTTTGGTAAAATGTGACATTTTCCCCCATTGCTCTACTCTGATAAAGACACTAGTGGCTTAGAAGTGAGGTTTGAGGGAGTCTGTGTTACATTTACATTGTGTGTTACATTAGTGTTACTGTTACACCACATCATGAAACTGCTCATTTTTTTAATATATATATATATATATATGCTGCATTTTTCACCAGGTTCTGCTGTCGGATTAGAATCATTGCTAAGTGACTTTTATGGCCTTAACACGGTTTTATTTCCAGGCCCCTTTGACAGCTCTACAGTCACCAATCGACTCATAGATGGACCAAAATGAGTACAATTGTACATTAAAGTTAAAAAAAGTTGTTCCATCTCCAAAAGTTACCGTTTTTCAGACCATAGCGATGGTATATATCAGGGGTGTCGAACTCCAGTCCTGGAGGGCCGTGGTCCAGCATGTTTTGGTGATTTCCCTGCTCAGAAACACCTGGTTCACCTCGCCAGTTAATTGTCAGGTTTAGTGAATGTGTTTGAGGAGGAGAACCATCAAACTGTGCTGGACACCGGCCCTCCAGGACCGGAGTTTGACACCCCTGGTATATATAATAAAGGTGGACCAGAAGTATTGCCCTACCACTTGCCATGGTATGAAAAACAAATGCAGTGTGTGCATGCTTACTCTGGCCGAGCGTCCCCCGTCGCCCTACACGCGTCCTTCCTCTCCGGCTGCATTCGCCTTCCGGAGGTGTGATGCAACCTCCAGCCTCAGCTCCGCGCTGCCTCTCTCCTTGGCTGTGAATGGGAGCATCTTGTGAGACACAGCCCTAACCGCAGTAATTGGGCAGCATTACCCTGTGATGTGTGCGGTACTTAGTGGATGGTGATGAGGTCAGCACTGGGAATAGCAGAGAAAAATGGGCGTCCTTGCCTTTGGGTGTATGGTACACTCAATCTTAGATACATTTAAGGGGTTAGCTCTTATAGAACCCGCGCAGATACAAGCAGCTGGGCAACACAATGCATTTCATTTGTGAAGCAGGGTCAAGGAAGGAGGACTTTGTGCTAAGCATAGACAGAAACACTACAGAAAAGTTTTCATTATTTATAAAATAATCGCTGAAAATGGCACAATGCCATTTCTTTTCTTTTCAAGTGCTGTTGGAATGCATTAGTGGGACCTTGGAGCTTGACCATGGCTGAAACCATTTGTTTTGCTTTCAAATTAATTATTTTCAAGTGAAGCTCTTAAAATGAGCTTTATTTGCCCTCAGAAATGAAAGGAAATTTAATGCTGAGACCCGCATGACCTCAAGTCAGGTTTTCCCCAGACCACCATCGGCTGCACGGCATTTGTCTCACAAGTAAAACTTTACGCAATCATTATCCAATTAATTACTTTAAGGCCCACTACAAATTCTCCCATGCAGTTCTGGAAGAAGAGCAGTAGCAGATAAATCTTTGTTCTCCACGAATTCCTTTGAGAATTATGAATTAATTCATGAAGACAGATTTAGTTTGCTCTCAAGCGAGGTCTAAATTATAATATCAGACTGTCATTAACATAATAACATGTCTATTAGACTCTTATAAGATTTCCACTGGTGCACACACACACACACTCACTCACAGAGACTCAGAATTATTTGTAATGTATCAAAAATATGAGCAAAAATAGCTAGTTATCTCACTGCTAGCGAAGGTGGTAATAGTGCTAGCATTATGGTTTCAGAGCTGGCTGGAGAACTCTCTGCAAAAATGAAAAGTCATACAATTGTCTAAAGTTACTCAGAAACGTGTAGAGTCAAGCAAAATGTATGTTGTATGACTCAATCTCTAGCTGCTAGCATTCGCTAGAAGATTTCTTTGATTATGGCACATTAATCGACACATTACGTTTTTGTTCCTATTTTCATTCTGGTGGTATTTTTGGTCATGTGCTAGGGCTCGGTGACTGTAGCCTCTCTCAGAACAGTGAAAGTACCTAAGTGGCTAAAGCTAAAATAAAAGTATTGACCAGCTGATATTGGGTCATTGTTATAACGACCCGTGATGTGTTCCAGTGAATGCATTTCTGCTTTCTTCTATCAATTGTGAGGCTTATGATGGTAGCATTGCAAGAGTTTAAGGATAACATTTAATGTTATATTGCACGATCTGCTGCTTGTCAGGGCTGTATTATTATTATTATTATTATTATTAGTAGTAGTAGTAGTAGTAGTAGTATTGGTATTAATATTAATTTTATTTAAAGGTGCTTTTCAAGGCACTCTAGGACACCTGACAGACAAATAAAACAGAGCATAAAATTAAAAATGCAAAAGAAGACAAATAAAATAGATAATAAATAAACATGTATGTATATATAAAATCACAAGAGCGTAAGACTAGAAATGGATGCAGTCTAGGGACATAACCAAAGAGAGTAAGCAAGTTTGAAGAGGTGAGTTTTAAGGAAGGATTCGAAAGTCGGGAGAGAGTCAATACTGTGTACCAAGTACTTGAATCAGGACTTATTTTCTGTGATCTTGGACTTGTCTTGGACATACTGGTGTTTGGACTTGGACTTGAATTTGTCGCTGGTAGGTCTGATTTGGATCCGTCTTCACCACGCCATGTTACTGCAGCCTGATTTTGGGTCACAGTCTACAGGTAGTCTAACAGCTTCTGTTTCTTCTAGTCTAACGGATTTATTAAACATGAGTTGATGATGGAGTGAGTGGCTTTTCTTGGTCAAGGAGAAAGAAACAGAGTACCATCTCTGACCGTAGCCTTAGGCACAGGACCACTGACAACTGTATCGCCCTGACAGAGACACACCCAAGAGAGCGAATACTGAGAAGAAGAGTTAGCCTGGGGTCTCTTCTCCCACCTCTCTTCCCACAGAGAGGCCGAAGAGGAGATTTGAGTCGACGCAAGTAGAGGCCAAACAAACTATAGCTGAGTTCCTCCACTGATCTTTCATGTCCCTGGGCAACCACGGCTCACACGTCTGGAGAGAAACGAGGTCAGGCAAACAGTGAAACATTTGTTTAAAAACTATCACTGTTGTAAGAAAGGGGTAACAGTCTTCACTTTTTGGGAACATCTGTTAACTGTTTGGGGCGAAAAGCTCCATCTTTCAAATGGCTTGGAAATCTTGGAAACCCTCCTTCTGCTTATGCAAAAACGATGCATCTAGTGTGGTTTATTTGAATGTAGTGTGTATAAATGGTGACATATCACACACCAAACATGATTTTTCACATAGCCAAAATGCAACGTTATTATATTTTGCAATTTTTTTCTGGCAACATGACCAATCATGGCCATCTCTGGTGTTGACATGGCAACAGTCAGTTTGACAGTATGATGGAAGTGGAGCTTGCATCTCCAAAGGCGAGTCGGTCTGAGTTACGGGAATCTGAACTGTGTGCAGACTGATTCAGGCGGCGAAACTCTCAGCTCTCTTTTTGGCTTTTTATCACTTTAAGACATTTTGCCCACGGTGTGAACAACCCAGCAGATTATCACGTTTTGGGTCTTGGGTGCTGTATTTGTGGCACATTCAGTGGATAACAAACTTTGAATGTAAGTTCATGTAACAAACCCTTATTTTAAGTCATTTTGAATCATTTCTATTGGTTCCATTATCATGCAGCTTATTTTCAAACGATGAAAAAAAAGAAAAAGGAATGACTCCAATTTGCACATGCGAGATTTTGTTCCAACAACAGTGAAATGTTAAGAAGTTCTTAACTTTTTTTTCTGTTTTGTAATAACTGAAGACGGCGAGGTCTTAGGGAGGCTGTAAAACTTTTTTTATTTATTCATTTTTTTTATGACTGCCACAGTTTTTGCTCTCCAGCATCTCTCCTTCTCAACTTTAATTTTTATTTTGTCATACTACTTAAAGCTTTAATCGCTGACTGTTATTTGAGTGTGTGAATGGATTTGTCTTTGATTCAGTTGTTTCTCTCTGGAGAGACATAATTAGATGTCCAGAGCGTTTCTCTTGGCTGGGCCGGGGTGTGAAAATAGCCCATCATGGAGTCTCGTCAGTTTCCAAGCCTTCTTTTCTCTTCTTGTTGTTGCATCAAGACTCTTTAACTTCCTACCAATTTACCCAGCACCACTTTGGCTAATTGCAGAAAGTAAGGCGAGGAAAACAAAAAATCCTAAACAGCTCCCCAGAGGCAGCGTCCGGCACGACAGCCCGCCCGTTTAGTGCACCTATAAAAAGTGTATAATTAGAGGTAAAAGAAAAGGCGAGGGCCGCGTACCACTTTCCTCTTAGAGCCCAGCGACGGCCTCCCCTCGCTCCGGAAAGTGTCTATATGCAGATTATGTTATAAAGGTGGCAATTAATTTTATGGCAATCAGGGACCCATTTTCCCAAGGTTAAGTCCATACCTCTCTCTCTCTCTCTCTCTCTCTCCCTGTCTCTCTCTCTTTCTCTCTCTCTCTCTCTCTCTCTCTCTCTCTCTCTCTCTCTCTTTGTCTCTCTATCTGTCTCTCTCTCTCTCTCTCTCTCTCCCTCTCTCTCTCTCTCTCTGTC
>JBBPCZ010000019.1:20990594-21005496 GCA_037974445.1 Brycinus macrolepidotus | reverse complement strand
CCCCCCCCCCCCCCCCCCCCCCCCCCCCCCCCCCCCCCCCCCCCCCCCCCCCCCCCCCCCCCCCCCCCCCCCAAAAGAGCAGACATGCAAAAAGGATAATGAGATTTTCAGTATTACATGTAGTCACTTACCGGCTCTGCTTTAAAAAATGACTGAATGAGGAAAAACACACACAAAGCACAGAGCAGTGCAGGAGAGGAGGCAGTTTCTGAAGAAAAGATGAACATCCAGACTCATGGTGGAGCTCATTTGAATGAGTCTGTGTGTAAACTGGAATAAAGGAATTAATCGTAGTATTTTAATGTACAAAAAACAATATTTCAGTCCAGCATGATCTGCTGCAAAACATTAAAAATTCAAGTTAAATATCGGAAGTTAATAAAACAACAGTGTATGTCTTCTGTTAAATATGCTTGTTTTTTAATGTTTAATGAACTTCTAGATTAAGAGTGATATATATTGTTATATATTTTTTTCTTAGAATTTGAAATATTTAGAAACTTTAGGTGCTGCCACCATCTAAAACATCTGCCCAATCGTCAGGAGACCAGGAGCTGAAACCTGGAATAAAATTCTTTGGTTACATTGTAAAAATGATGGAAAAAAATAACTAAATAAATAAATTATATATATATATATATATATATATAAAAAGAAGTTGACCAAACGTCTATTAGTAAGTTAGTAAGTAATTTAAGTAATTAAACATTAGTAAGTAAGTAAATATCAAATAAAATCTAAAAATGCTAATATATATATATATAGATAGATAGATAGATAGATAGATAGATATAGATAGATATAGATATATATATACTATATATTTTATCTTATTTATCTATTATTTTCTTAATGAAAATGTTTGTTTGTCTGTTTTAACACTGAGGGACAGAGCTTTTGACTCAACTAAAGTTCGGTGATCTCAAACCGTGCTCTGAAACTCACATTAAAACATTTCTTACATCCACAGTAAACTGGTCAATACTGGACTGAATGTACAGTGTGTCCACTATTGGTCAGAAGATGCTGTACTGACCACCGCAGAGGTCTTGAACCATTTGATGCTTCGACCAACATGAAGACCTTTAGAACCTCTGAGGCTGGAGCCTGTGGTTCACCACGGTGTCTTAAAATACAGATGCCGGCCTCTGCACCACTAGGTGGCCCGCATGAAGAGGCCACGAACGTGGAATGGTGAAAATGGCGATTCCTGCTATTACACGGGAGCAGGTGTTTGATGAATAAATGATGGAGGTGCTGCCGTGGTAGGAGCCTGCAGGGCCATCCTTCGGGCCACATGGGGCCAGGTAGAACCGTTAATATTGATAAGTTACACTACTGGAGACGAACAGTTGGAGGACACACAAACACACACTCCCGCAGAGGCCGCGAGCGGGCCCTCGGAAGCGTGTAGGCTCCGTGTCTCTGGGCCGTCCACAAACAGCACTTTTAGGAATGAGAAATCACGCCCATGCGTAATTATATGGCATGCGTGCATCTACAAGTGTTCTGGGCTGTTAATTTGTACATTTCAAGACCAGCTGATTTAATGTAGTGTACAGGAGAGAGTAACACGTTCTGCACGCGTTAGAATAATGAAACTAAACACGGCTCTTTTGAAGCATTACTGCAGCTCTGCTGGGAAAAGAAAATCTGAATAACCACCGACGTAGGTGCGTAGATACACAGTGTGAATAATGTTGATGATTATGCACGCGCAAATGAGTGCATGTTTTGGCATCTTTCTCATGAGCAACTTCGAAAGAGATCTTCACTTGGTCACTGTTATTACAGCCGTTGGGCTACTATATGTTTGAAAGATGCAATTAGATAATTCTATAGTTATTACATAGTCAGTTACATAACAAATTACCTAACCATTCAATTTATATTCTGTTCATTCGTGTGGTCATAATGTGAAGGCAGGTTTTACCTTCCATAAAACAAAACAGCAATAACGTTTCATCAAATTCAAATCATCCTCTACTTATATATACTTATATACTTATATATGTCACTATCAGTGGTTCTTACACTCTTATGGGGATGTTCAGTTGTGGCCCTAAAGCAGAGGGAAGTTTTATTTGAAGATTATAAAACTGCATGTTACAGTGCCCCCTATTTCATTCAAAACAACCAAAGCAAATGTGTATAAATTGTTGATATTTCTTATATCTTTCTTAAATACGAAAGATATTTCTTATATGCAGCTAAAACAGCCTGGAGTCAAACTGATCGCAGAGAACACCGATGTGTACAAATTGTATCCAGGACACTGAAAACATATCATCATGGTAATTTTGTGTTTATTAAGTTGTCCTCATTAAATTAGGAAATATCATTTAATATGAAGCAAAAATTAAGGTCAGTTATTTATTTAAAGACATTAAATGTTGAATATATATTAAATGTCTCCAGTAACCTACAAAAATCTTTTTAGATTTGTCATGAAATTACATGTGATTGCATTGGGATTACATGAGAAAAACTGAGGTTAACTATATAAGAAGTGTCATCACATCTTTTTGAACTCAATATGCTTGGAGGAGAAAATTAACTGCCAGTTCTGTTACGTACAAATGAGTAAAAGAAACATACAGTGGTACGCCGCATAACGTTCTCTCTCTCGTTCCAGCAGCGCGTTCGTTATTTGGGGAGTTCGTTGTGCGAAACACAATTTCCCATAGACTTCTATGGAAAAGCGTGTAATCCGTTCCAGGTCGCCACGAAAAATCAAAAAAATGTCAAAATGTTACATTTTAATGTTACATGGGGGGAAAACTAGTAAAACTAGTAAAACATTCAACAAAGCAGGGAATGATGTTAGGTTTTTGTTAGGTGGAAAACGCTTTACGTTTTACACATGCTTATCATCTATGTGTAACAATTAAACATCTTTGTAACTGATGTTTTCAGCGAATCATTTTTCACATGAGTGAAAAAAATTACAACACAGAAGAATGTCAGATTTGGCGTGAGATTTCTTTCTTGAGCGTGAGAGCGTGAGATTGAGGCTGAATGCGTGACTGTCACGCCAGATGCGTGAGAGTTGGCAACCCTGACATGATGCTTTGTCTTCATCTGAGACACATCTGGCCAGATTCAGCCATTTTTTAAAGGTAAAACTCGATTTTCACGTGCTACGTGCAGTTCATTGTGTGAAACGCGGTCGTTCTGGGAGTCAGGCGCGTGTCCGAGGCGGCGTTCGTTATGCGGAACGTTCGTTCTGTGAGGCGTTCATTAAGCGGGGGACCACTGTGTATATATATATATATATATATATATATATATACATAGACAGTCACATTTGTGTTTGTAAGTAGAGGAAATATTTTAGTATTTTATTTTAATTTGTTGGAAAGTTATTGTCTTGTTTTATGGAAAAAGTAAAACCAGCCTTCAAATGACGGCCACACACATAAACAGAATGGGAATTGAATGGTCATGTAATTTTTTATGTAACTATGTAACTAATATACACTACCAGTCAAAAGATTGGACACACCTTCTCATTCAATGTTTTTTCTTTGATTTTATTATTTTATACATTGTAGAGTAATATTGAAAATAAACAAAATGATGAAGGAACACATGGAATTAAGCAGTAAACAAAAAAACAACTTAAACAAACCAGAATATGTTTTGTAATAAGGTAATGATGGACTGTTGTTTTTTTTACTTAGTTAAGTGGTTCTTGCCATAATGTGGAGTAGAACCGTAGTGGAACAGGATTACTGACTGTGTACCAGCCCTACCATCACAACTGATGGTCCCAAACACATTAAGAAAGCAAGAAATTCCACTAATTAACTCTTGACAAGGCACACCTGTTAATTAAACAGCATTCCAGGTCGAAACCTCATGAATCTGATTGAAAAAAGAGTGCCAAGAGTGTGCAAAGCACACAGAGCAATATTAATCTACAATGTAGCCAATAATAAAAATAAAGGAAATCGCTGAATGAGAAAGTGTGTCCAAACTTTTGACTGGTAGTGTATATATACATACACAGCTTTTAACACAGCTCATAACACGATGCAAGAACAAGCTACATTATGAGCACTACAGCAAGGGGGCGCTATAGCATCAGCCGAGCCTCATGTCTGGTCTGCAGATCATCAGATCATCAGTTGATCAACTCTCACATTGCTAGCTTGCTCATATAGGTATGAACGTGATTCATCATCGATTATCCGTTCCAACAGAACAGACTCCTGTGCGCTTAGTTGTTGTGGCTATTGGAATAACAGATCCCTCACAGATGCTCTGATTTGTCCTCCATCACCTCCTGAGGACTGAGGACTGAGTACTCCACACTGTTTGCATGGAAGCGTTGGTCCGGTCTTGTGATTTGCAAGCGTGTCTCTGGCCTGAGGGTTAAACTACAATAGCGTGGCCTCAGTCTGGATTCCTCTGACAAGTGTGAAGCAGGGCAGGATCGATGGTTAATCCCAGGTGAATGACAGCTATTCTTTCTTGCCTGTTTTCTTCAGGAGAAGGATCAGGTTTGGACATGGGCCCTGGGGAGAGAGAGAGAGAGAGAGAGAGAGACAGAGAGAGAGAGAGAGAAAACGATAGTATAGACAAACAGGCAGTCAGACAGAAAAAAGAACGACAGAACCAGGGCCATGGGGCCTTGTCCTAGTTTAGCTTGCATCTTGCAGTCTGTGTAGAAAACTCCTTGGAGCATTCAGTATTAGGCACAGCTCTGGTTTATTTATTCAGCTGAACGGAAGGTTCTTACACTGCAGAGGGGAATTGGTGATGGAGCGATAGTGATCGGCTGTGACTGACACATGACACTCATATCCAGTTCCGTTGTCTCTTTGTACCTACAGAAGTGCGCAGAAGTCTTAGAACAAACACAAATAAACAGAAACACAATAAATAGTGATTTTATGTTTGTATATTAGTTTACCAGTACCAAACATCTTCCCAAGGCTACCCAGTGTAATTAGGGCCAATACCTTGTCGGGCTTAGTCCCAAGCAACATCCCACCCATTGCTAAAATCACCCCCACCAATCACTTAGTCATACGCCCCCAAGTCAGAATGTGTATTTGGTAGATTTTTAAAGTGAACATAACTTAATACATCTTCTACAAACTGGCCAAATTTCCTTCAAATTCCTGCAACACATAAGGTAAAATAGGAACTGACTGAAGGTCCCTGAGGACCAGTTTGAGAACTGCATCCCATCAGATTAGTTAATTAATTGATAGATTAACCAATAATAGAAATAATAGCTATTTGCTGCAGTAACTACACTTACATTGCACACACACTTCAATGTATTACGTTCTGTCAGACTGGAATCTGCTTTGGGTGACATGAGTATTTAAGATGTAGTTGGAAGTTGGAAAAAGTTTGAAAAAAAAAAAAACAACATGAAAGAATGCTTTACTGATTAGACAAATAGATTTAAATTATTTTTGGATGGCCTTTTTTTCATAGTACAATAAATTCAGCATAAACATCTCAGTAACCATGTGGTAAAGTCAGGAGTCTTCACAGCCAAGAAGAAAAACACATCCCAGAGATCCAGGAACCGAGAGAGAGAGAAAGGGAGACAGAGAAAGAGACAGAGAGAGAGAGAGAGAGAGAGACAGAGAGAGAGGGACAGAGAGAGAGAGAGAGAGCAGGAAAAAAAATCTTTGTTTCCATGCAGCTGAGTGTCTACTCTCGTTCCTCTATCCTGACACTCCTCCCTTCAACGATCTCCAGCCCCCGCTCAATGATCACTAATTGACCTCTTAGTTCAGTCCAATACTGTCATCAGCAACAAATGTAATTAAAGGTTTTTGGGACTTTTCCTGGGCTGGTCAAATTCCTATTTTGCACCATCAGAGATTAATCTCTCACTCATCCCCTCAATGCATTGCTGGGCAGCTCTGCTTGTCAATTTCGATGCATTTTACAACCTTATTTTCTCCCATTACTGTTGGGAACGTTTGGTGTTTGGTTGCACCCCTGCATTTCTGCTTACCATAAGCCCCCGCAGCGGATCCTGACCCAGGGTTAAGCAAATTAGCATCTAAATATAAAATTTAGTTGGGGAAGGAAATGAGGCATCTCATTGTTAGCCAAAAGGTGAGAGCATGGCATGCTGTAGATGGAGACTGGGATTTAAATATTAGCTTGCAGATATCCTGATATAATAACAGTAATCAGGGATCATTTCGCTATAATAATGCTGCATGATATTGCTGCGATTCCACACTTATCCACATCCTCTGCTCCACTTGGCAATCACCGGCAACTATTTCACAATCTTTCAGAGTTCAGGCTCTGACCCTCTTTGGGTGGAATTGGGTGGAGAAGTGAATGGTGGTGAAGGGAAGGACGTATGTGTAAATCTAATTCGCAAGGAGCAACTCTACTGATGCTGAACTGAGAATTTTGATGATGCGGTGCATTGCATCATGTTTCAGAACAGTAATCGTGAGATTCCACATATTCCACTGTATCCACTGGCTCTTCCCTGCCCCAGAAGACTCCATTATTTTTTACATGCTTATTGTTTTATGTATGGACTCATTAGAACTTGGATATATTCCTCTCTGGACTATCAGTTCTTTGGAAACGCTTACATTTTTAAGCTGCTATTGCAAACTATTTCTTTTATGTATTCCTGTTTCTTATTTTTTCCATTATTTTTGAGCAGGGGTTTCCGGGTCCGGTTCTGGAGTTGTTTTTTCTTCTCAAATACATCTAAACGTGGTGATTAACCGCTGAGCTGAATCAGGTGTGTTTGAGCAGGGAAACTGTGTCGGACCCCAGCCCTCCAGAACCAGAACAGCCCACCCTGTTCTACTCTTCATGTCATAAATGTTGTATTCTGCAGATTATTTGGTCAGAACTGTGGATACACTGCTGCGCACTGCAGGTGTATTCTGTTAAGTTACCTCATTACTATACTCTCATATAATTGTTTCAAAATCTTCCTGATGTTTTCAGTCTGTATAACCCATTTTTTAGTAAATACTACCTTAGAAATCCACGAATGCTTACATCGCAGCTCCAGCAGTTCGTACACTGAACAATGGCGTAACACGATCCAATGGAACCTTCACAGAGCTGAAAGTTTCATTCAGCTGATGAAACCACGCAGCTCTTCTTGCATCCCTTCCTCTACAGTTTGACCGCAGTCTGTGCAGTCATCCAATCCACACCCTCTCCATCTTTCAAACATACGTTTCCCTCGTGGGGAACAGCTGGCCACCATGACCCAATGCAGGAGGGAAACCGAGTTTTAAGAGAAAGGACGAGTCGCTGCATCTCGCTGCCTCCCGAGAAGCTGGCCGATTGTTCCGAAACGCCATCTGCTCTCTGCTTTGAACTTCCGATCAAAAAGCTGTCAGTGCACCACTGCCGTCGTCTTCTCGTCTTTTTCTTTTTTTCCCCCCCATTGCTCCTCCGTTGTTGTCGGGGCTGTCATCATGGCGGCTGCGCTTCAAACCCCTGTGCGCTGCCTCTCCAGATGAGGCTGAGGAATTAGTGCCGCTGCATATTGATGGCCTGTCATGAGAGGCTCAAACCAGAGAGCAAACTCATGCATTTATACATCAAAGTGACAAACAGACTTCTTTATTAAGCCACTGTCTGTCAACCGGAGCCTGGGTGGAGGGTCCACATTGTGCTGCTGCCAAGCGGGCTGCTGAGCCTCTCGCTGGGGGTCTAGATGGCCGGCACGTCCCCCTCTGCGATCTCCTGGGACCAGTCATGCATCTGGGGCAAGGGGCAAGACATCACTCATCTCGCTCTTTAAAGACCACGTTTCCAGAGGAGCTAACGTCATTTGTAAGTGATTTGACTGGTCACTTTATGTGGGATAAAACATGTTTGTAAGTTCCTCAAATGACCACAGATAGCCTGGTCAGGGTTACGTCCATCGCTAGGTTTTGTTGCTACATTATATCTTTCCAGGTCAGGGTTTAAGCCTAGTCCTGGACTAGGTCTTCTTTTCAATAGAGAATTTTCATTTTCTTTATTCAGTCAAGGACTATACTTTCTCTATGTCTGAGAAACGAACCCAATGGCAACAGGACCATTATTACTAAGTGAGCTACTGAGGGGCCTGCTCTTAAAACAGTGACATTACACTAACACACATTCCCCCGTCTCATCAGGGACACAGAAGGCGCCAAATGAGCTTGGAGGGTAGACGACTGTAGCCGAGCAGACAAAAGTGCCCTCACTCGCATGGCTGTGCCTTGGCCTGTCGGTGTGCCCACCTCATGGTCTGCCCAATTAGCGGGCGCTGCCGCTGCACAGGTACCTGTTTGGTGGCCAGGCGGTTCGCAGCATGGATCAAGCTGGCCGCCGGTGGAGCAGAGTGTCTCCTGGGTTTAGAAATGGCACTCAATCCTGGGCTGGCAGGTAGGGACCTGGAGCAGGTGTAGGCATGGATCTGCGAGTTTGTTCGTGCGTGTGTGTGTGTGTGTGTGTGTGTGTGTGTGTGTGTGTGTGTGTGTGTATGTATATGGGGTGCACAAGCAGAAGCAGATGAGCTCCAGGATGACACCTGGAACACCTTCCTACTGGGAATACAGCAGCTGAGCCCCCCCAATCCAGCTGTGTACCTTCAGGGAACATACACTACACAAAGAACACACACACACACACACACACACATATACACACACGCGCACACGCGCAGATGCACACACACACACACACACACACAAAATGAATGCACAGCAGAGCCCTCAGGGTAGACAGCTGAACCCCAGAAGCCTGTGCCAGTCCTCATGCCACTCTCTGTGCCCACTGCTCTCCAGTGCTGGAAGAAGGAAAAGCCGGTGGAGATTTTATTACCATAATTGGACGTGCAGCACATGGAGGCAGGAGCGCATCCAAATATGTGGATGGAACCTGCAGAAACCTGGTTTAGACTCTCTCTCTATCTCTCTCTCTCTCTCAGAAGTGAAATATTAGACTATTATTATTGTTGTTATTATTATGGTGTTAAAGTGTTTTTAGTTGATAGTGTACTGCTACATATTTAAGTCTACATTCTCCTCCCTCTCTCTCTTTCTGGGGGCTACGCTTGGCTCACACACTCTCTGTACTCAAATATCTATAACTGCATAGCAATCAGGTTGCTTTTGATCTTTTTTTTTTCTTCCAGTGATACGACTCCAGTTCAAATGCTGTAGCTCCATTGTAACGTACCTTTCTGTGTCAGGTTCAAGTGCCTCTGGTCCTAAGGCTGGTATAACATTGTTCAAAAGGTCTCGCATGCCCTGTAGACCTATTATGTCAATAGTCCTTTTGTGAATCTGCGGCACAAGGGGTGCACAGGATTCGACTTCAACTGCCGTTCAACTTTTAAACAGATGTGAAGAATCTGGAGAACAGAATGGAATTAAAAGAGATGTTTGAAGCAGAAGCCTCGAGGTTGAGTAGGAGGAAAGTGAGCTCAAGCTCAAGTCTTAATGCGTATCTTACTTGGTGACAAAACGTGGAGAGGATGTGTGTCATGAAGTGATATCTAGAGTAGAGGAAACATGGTACCATTCACATAGGGTTGATCTCCTGGTCCTTCATCTGAACTACAGAGCTCAAGACAAAGTAGCCTGAAAGAACCTAATATAATAAACAAGGCCATTATTAACAAACTAAGAATAGCTGATGTGCTTTTTAATTCAAAACCCAGTAATATGAATATTTTAGTGGCTGCTTCTTCCTTTAATACTAATCAAACATTCCGTGGCTTTAATGAATCCTCATTTGTGTACACAGTAGCGATTGTGCTTATCCTCTTTTTGGAATTTCTTTTGTTGCTCTCTTTGATGTCCTCAGCTAATCCAGACAGCAAATAATCAAAGGAGGTGTGTTTTGATATGCGCTGGTAATCCACTTGCTTGAGTGGTCTCCTAGATTTGTTTATAATCATAATTTATATAATTATAATTTTACAAAGCCAGTAAGCTGAATTTTCCTCTGTGGTTCAGATATATTTTTGGTATTCTGGAACTGAGTGCTGAAGACTATACTAGTATTTGGTATCTAGATGAATCTTTTTCTCAGGATTGCAGACATATTCTGTTTTTGGTCTTCCTAGGGCTGCAGTTTTATTTTAGGTGAACTTTTCTGAAGATCGCAGTGGGATTCTAGATGAACTCTTCTAGAGATTGCAGTGGGATTCTAGATGAATACTCCTAGAGATTGCAGTGGGATTCTAGATGAATACTCCTAGAGATTGCAGTGGGATTCTAGATGCATTCTTCTAGAGATTGCAGTGGGATTCTAAATGAATTCTTCTAGAGATTTCAGTGGGATTCTAGATGAATTCTTCTAGAGATTGCAGTGGGATTCTAGATGAACTCTTCTGAGGAATACAGCGATATTGAGGCAAACTCTGCTCATGAATGCAGTTGTAGTCTAGATGAACTCTTCTGAAGACTACAGTGACATTCTGTAACTTTTCTGATGAATGGAATTGTTCTCTAGAGGAACTCTTCTGAGCATAACTGATATTCTAGATGAATTCTTATGGGAATTGCAGTGTTGTTCTAGATGAACTCTACAGAGGATCACAGTGGTATTCTCAGTAAACTCTGTGGAGGATTGCAGTGGTATTGTCGGTGAACTCTTCTGAAGATTGCAGTGGGATTCTAGCACTTGCGAGGATAGCTGTGGCATTCTAGATGAACACTTCCGAGGATCGCAGCAGTATTTTCAGTGAATTATTCTTAGGATTGCGGTTGCTTTCCATTTGAATTCTTCTGAAGAATGCAATTGTTTTTCTATATGAATTCTTCTAAAGAAACGTCTGGGGACCGCAGTGTTATTCTAGGTGAACCCTTCTGAGGACTTCAAGAATATTCTAGGTGAAATATTCTGAAGATCACAGAGGTTATCCAGATGAACTTTTGTCATTTTGAATTTGTAATTTTTTGGACATTTATTCTGAAGATTGCAGTAGAACCTAATCTCCTGAGGATTGCATCTCTTCTGCTGTCATATTTGGGCTCAGGAAGATGAGGGTTGCTGGTATTTAATGAGTGGTGTCTTGATGAATGTTGTTCTTTCCCTTGCAGACTTGCCGCTAGTAAACCTCTCTGTGGAACCCCAACCAGTTCTGGAGGGAAACCTGGTGAAGTTTCATTGCTCTGCGAAAGCCAATCCACCAGTCACTCAGTACAGGTAACAGTCTTTCTTTTTTTCATTTTTGCTTTCTCACATGCCCTACAAAAACATTTGAAACAGATCATCATAAAAGTGTCATCGTCTGTCAAAATATGAGCAGAAGTATGGAATTATTAAAGCACGTCTATCCGTTGCGAAGTGCGCCTTGACATGTGTTTTGGAGTTAGAAATATAACTCGCTGCGTGACTGTTTCTGAGCCAAGTCCGGCAGCAGACGGCCTTGCAGCCACACTGATCCCATCCATAGGGGATTGCTATTCTTCTCCAAACAGATGGGAATGACGATGAAATAAAAGTTATTTATTCCTGTGAAACCTCGCCGTGGCCTTGCAAAGGATGCAGCGTTAGAGCGGTTTGTCAGAACATACTTCTCAGTGCAGACTTTAAAACCAACTGAAGGGTGAATGGAGCAAAATCAATAGCAGAAGGATCCGCTCGACAATTAATCTGGAGGAGCGCTGGGGAAAAGAATGGAAGAACAGCGTTCTCACAGCTGGCCAAACACAGCAGATTTCACCTGATGGATTCAGGCCTTTTAACTCTTAGCACAGTCACTGCTGGAGGTAACAAAAGCATAGGGTGCGCATTATTAAAGTGGGACACCTGGCAAAATGGGGCAGCTAAACACTGTTAATATGTTTTAATGCAAATCCAAACCCAAATCAGTGCTTATGCATTTATCTGATGAGAAAAACGGAAGCCCATCATTACAGTGGGCAGGAAATCACATGCAGTCACAGTTGACCCCAGTAATACCACAGTGAGTGAAATGACAGTGTTCTGATGTCAAAACTGCTAAGGTTATAAATAACTAAGTACAAATTCAAATTGATTTGTTTAAGTATATTTTGAAATGGCGTGTAATTATGAATCTCACTTATGAAACATTTACGTTCTGAGAATGTCCCATTTGGCCTATGGCCTGCTCTTGAAATGGGACATCCTTTTAAGTCTATTTAATAGACAAAAATGTTTTTGAGGATCAGGAAATGCACATTGTCACAGAAAACATTGTAACAGGATCTAATATAATTTTTCTTAAACTTATTATGAGCCAGCTGGCTGGAACTAAGCTAGCAAGATCTAACAGCTGTTCTAGGTACTTTCCAAAAAATAAAAACTATAGCATAAAGAATTTGTCTTCTCCTTAAACAAACAAACAAACAAATAAATAAAGCCCCATCAACATGCCTGTATAGTCTATAAATAATAAATAAATAAATAAATAAATAAATAGAACAACCTCATAGAAATGTGTAAACGGTGCCAAAAATAAAAAATAAATAAATAAATAAATAAATAAATAAACAAACATATGCATGAATCTGAAAAACAGGAAGGATAATAAGATAATACATTTAAATAGCAGTCATTATACATTTAAGATGATACTTCCAAGTTTATTTGGAAAAACAAGAGACCTAGAATTCAGTTGAAACAACTTAAAATGGTAAAGGACAAGGGTGGACTGAACCTACCAATATTCAGAGATTACAATCTGGCAGCATAAATTAGGGCAATAGTGGCCTGGATTAAAAATGACTCAGACACGAGTTGGGTTAGTATTGAACAAAACTCAATACCTGGAATATCTTTTTCCATCTTGCCATTTCTGAGTCGTAAGTTTAGAAAAAAAATTGGGATTAAAAATGTTTGGGTGAGACATCCCCTGAAAATATGGGGAGTAGTGCAGAAGGAGATAAGAGGTACGGCTGCTCTGTCACGAGCTATGCCGATAATGGGCAATCCTGAGTTCCTGCCATCTACATGTGACAATTCCTTTATAAAATGGAAGGAGAAAGGCCTTATTGTAATCGATCAGCTATTTAAGGGAAAAACTTTACAGTCTTTTTCTCAGCTTTAGCATCAATTTGCCCTACAGCCCAGTGACTTTTATAGGTACCTACAAATGAGACATTTAATTACTACACACAAGGATAAAGATATAATTCAGAGCACCTCAACGAATACCGAGCAGTATTTTATTAGGGTTGTGAAAAGTTGAGCTCCCACGAAGAGTCTCCCACATCTAGGAAAGACTTCTGCTGGACAAACCAGAGAATATGTCTCAGATTAAGAATGAGTGGTAATTGAGGATGAGTCGTGGGAGGGAACTTGTATTGGATGCCATAAAGGAATTAACAGCAATGTATGGAAAGCGTTTGAGTGGAAAATGAAAATGCGATATTTAAGGACACCCTTGATCCTCTCAAAAATCTGTAAGGACTCTTCAGCAGCAGTGTGTTGGAGAGGATGCGGAGAAACAGGGGATCATTTCCTGTATTGGTAAGAGATTAGAAAAAATCTTGAAAATCAAGCTCCCCCTGACTCCTCAGTATTTTTTATTTGATGAAATACCAGAGAACATAAATGGAAATAAGAAATATATACTGCATATACTTTTGATGACTGTGCGGAAAACAATTACGCTTAACTGGTTGAAGCCACTCTCAGACACCCTGACTCGGTGGACTCAAAAACTCAGACGAGTATATATGATGGAAACTATAACAGCCCACCTTCAATTTAAAATGGACACTTTTCTTCAGAGATGGACATCTGTTAAAATGTACCTAAATGCATGAATGACTCAATGTTATGTATAATTATTTGCATTTTACGCGTTATTCCATATATACAATTATGTTGTCAAGGATCATTGTATTTTATTTTATTTTGTTCTGTATGTATGTATGTTTTGTTTTTACTGATGTTTCTAATAGAAAAAATAAAATAAATACTAAGTAAAAAAAAAAAAGCAGTCATTAAATGATCACTTAATTTCTTTTAATTAATTTATTGTAGATTGTAAAAAAAAAAAAAAAGTTTCTTTTAAATAATTTATTGTATATAATCATACATTTGCTTCAGCAAAGGATGCCTATTAGTCATGTTTAGGAATAAGGATAAGAATTTCAACTGAGAAATAGTTCAGCTTTCTTGAGTCATTATTAAATTTATTTCTTTAAAAGGAAGACAAAAAACGGGAAGAGTGATCGACAAAAAATAGCTGATATATTATCGGATTATAGAAGTAATTGTTATTCTTCCATGTTGAATATTGAGTGTTGATTTCATTCATTATATAGCTGTGATTAAAAATGTATTCTTTAATTATGAAATTTCATTCAAGTAATTATATTTTAAATCAAATGTATAGCAAAATGACAGTAATAACTCTAGACTTCTTTGGGTTAAAGTAGCATTAGTGTCTTTGGCTCGCTCCTAGAGAGAGTGAGAGAATCAAACCCCGCACATAAGCACAGGGGTTGTGGAAGAACAGGCTATCAGAAAATAAATAGCATTTAAGGGAGAAATCTAACACATAAATGTGCAGCTATACTTTTGTTATAGTTTTTTTTTTGTTTATTTATTTTTTTATTAGGTCAATCTGTTGTGGCATATGCTTCGACTGCAGTCTCTGTTCAGAAGTGTGACTGGCCTGCACTTACGGGCAATTTGTGGTTTCGGCCCCTGCTGGGCTGAGTGCTGTGGTTTATTCGCTCCGACTGATTGATTCCCCGTCATTAACGGCGATGGCAGCTCACCATTTCTCTCCTAGCGAGATCTGTGCATCTGTAGGGTTCCTCACCCTCAGGCTACAGCCGGAGAGTGAGAGACGGAGATACAGCAAGAGAGGAAGATGCAGAGGCTCCAAGGGAGAGAGATATATGCAGAGAGAGAGAGAGATACAGATAGATAACCTACAGAAATACTGGACATGCCTTTACAAATTATGAATACATTA
>JBBPCZ010000019.1:20978164-20990494 GCA_037974445.1 Brycinus macrolepidotus | reverse complement strand
CCCCCCTACACACGCTCCAGCACCCATATGAATATAGTTCACGATCGATAGTGCCCCCCCATAGTCAGTTAGATGCCGCTCTGATGCCGGCCCTGATTTGGACCAAAGATCTCATTGGCTATTTGGAAAAAAAAAAATAAAATCACATCAACTGAATTCTGTACTTCTCTATTCTGTGTTTTACTGAAAACTGCTTGCATGCACCACCGAGGGACCTGACATTTCCTAACCAGCACCAGGATGATCGATTAGCTAACAGGCTAAACAGCTGTAAAGCTCTAGTATACGTAAGCAACCAGTATGTCATTTAAATATCTTACATGTTTCAAATGTCTTCTTTTAGTCTGATCTGCCTTAAGGAGCCCCAAACAGTGCATTATTTGTGTACTGTGGAATTATGCACTCATGGATGAATCCCAAATTGTGATTTGTTAGACATATTATGCTGTAATTGCAATCTGAGATTAATTCCCAGTGAGGGAAAAGGGGTATACAACATTATTGGCGCTGTGCTGGTATAAGACTGGAAATGTCATATAGAGGCGCTAATAGAAAATGAAGCTGAATTGGAATGGTTTTACTATCGATTACTGTAATGCACGGTATTGATTTACTATAGAAGTTTTGTTTTTTGTAGCTGAATATGTATGTCATGATTCCTCGTATACGCCACAAGTACAATAAATGAAATTTAAAACTACAGCAACTGTTTACAGCATGCTCTGTAAATATGAATGTGTTAAGAGAACTTAAAATTTCAAGGTGGCGTGATCTCAGGATGCCTGTAATGACTGATTCTTGAGGGGTAAAAAATTTCTGTGAAAATGAGAGATTAGAGTGGCTACTTGATTTCCATTCTGCCATTGAAAACTTTTTTTTTTGATTACTTTAACCACCTACCCTGCTGTAGATGGTTTGGGTACTCAGGGTGTTTTTAGCACCGTCATTACCTTGGAAATTTCAAGCCAACCTTCATTTTTTGATGTTTTAAAGTTCAGAGTATTCCTGAGGTAGAATACTACATAGGACAGCTTAATCAGGGCAGGGCTGGACAGTGGGACAGTGGGATTTGATACAGAGAATGCTAATAAATGCAAGTTAATGACTTCATACCAGACTCCCTCTCCATAGAATTAACAGCATTTTTACCAACATGTAGATTCGCATGGGATTGACAGACCCGGGGGTTATTTCTATTGTCCATAAACTGACTGACATGACACATGGACAGACCCCACACAGAACTAATCCAGTGATCAGACTCAAAGTTGTTCTGTTTACGAGTATCTGCCAAATGCTGTAAATGTGATGTGGAGTCGATTCCTCCTTGTATTAACAAAACTGAACAAATTTATTGGCAGCCGGACTTTGGATGAACAGACAAATCGTGCATCACTTTGCGTTAATATTTCCAGTTCTCTCACCAGTCTCTGGCAGTTTGTGGAGAGAGACTCAGGGCAGAATGAGCCGAGAAGGTGTAGGGGTGTAGGAACTTCACCAGGCAGGGCAGAGACCGGTTCTGTGCCATCTGCATTGACTCACAGCTAATTCAGCCTGTCTGCGTACGTCAGATAAGACACCCGCTCAAAGAAGCAGCCTCTGAAGGCCCATCCATCTCAGCACAGCAGCATTATATCACCATCCTCCGCTGGCATCCTCTCTCTCCCCACCACCTTTCTCTCCAAGGCAGCTCTAATGGTGGGCAGAATCCTCCCAAAGCGTGCTGCACTTAGGACAGAGATTTAGTCTGGTCCTGGGCTACACAGCATTCTGAGCCGAGATTCTCCCTTGAAAGGAACGTCTAGGACTAGACACATTAGTCACAGTACAGAGAACATGAAGCTCAAAGACCCCAGTATCCCTGACTAAAATATCCAGGAGCCTGTATGTTGTATATTTAAATGTGTAGAGGCCTGTATAATATAATACAATGCTTCGACTCAACTAATGGAAACTGAAGCTGAAGATGACTTGAAGATGAGGAACACCACACACACACATGCGCGCGCACACATATACACATATACACTCACACACACACACACACACACACACGCATATATACACACATACACTCACACACACACACTCACACACACATATATATATACACACATACACTCACACACACATACACACACACACACACACATACACACACACACACACACTCACACATATATACACACATACACTCACACACACATACACACACACTTACACACTCACATATATATACACACATACACTCACACACACACACACATATATACACACTGGGCAATAAGCAGTGAAATGCAGCCTCTGTGTTTAACTCATCCCAACATCAGAGAACACACACAACCTAGACCAGTGAACACACACACACACACACACACACACACACACACACAAACACAAACAAACACAATATGCTAGGAGCAGAGGGCAGCCAGGGAACCGACTCCAGGTCTTTTTGCCAGTGCTTTGGTCAAAGTCAACATGCAAATGAGAACAATCTCCACTCAGACAGAACCCGGCCATCCCAGTTCACCGCTGCCCGCGTCCCGCCCTCTGATTCTGGTTCTGAATCTGACCCACGCCCTTCTGGCTGTGAGGCAGCAGTGTTAGGGCCAGGCTGGGCTAGAGTAAATCTGAGGAATGAAGTTGGTACATTTGGAAGGGTAAATTTGATAGAGTTGGTTTAGTTGAATATAAGCTAAACATTAATTCAACGTTAAAACATCTAGAACGGGCTAGAACCCAAGGATTGCCTCATATTCAAAAAGGATTGATCAAATCTGATCAAACAGCCATTCAGAGCAATTCCATGACAAGAAATGACTATGTTTTGTGTATCTGTGTACAAAGGGAGTCCATCACCAAGCCACGACCTCACCGTTTCTTTTGAGAACTCTGTTATCAAAAAGAGATTTTAAATATTTACAATAAACTTTTTAAATAAAAAAATAATAGCGCTTTAAACAAGTAAACCATCTAGAAGTAAGTTGAATAAAATGAAAATCTTACCACAATTACATATTTAAAATAATCAATATTAGATATATTTACTGTACAAAAGGTTTCTGCAGGGTTCTAACCACACTATCCTTGGTTGCACAGCTGTGATGGTGCAAAGCCAAACTGTGGAGAGTTTTGTTGTACATTGCAATCTTCATCCCAGATGCATCCAACTCAGCTGGACAGGAACTGTAGCCTCTCTAGCAAGAATGAGTAAAGATGTTTGACACCAAAATAAGCTGCCAAAAAGTACTTTATAAAGTCAGAACCATTTTGTTGGTCAGGACCCTTTTTTTCTAGTTGTAATGTCTACTAAAATCTCTAGCAAGAATGAATCTGGCATCAAGATGAATGCAGGGGCTCATGTCCAGCAAACGCAATACAGGATATCATTAACAACCCCAATTTGTTTGGAAGTCCAGGAAAGATCTCTTTTCTCCAACTCTCAACCGATTACGGTCTCCATGGCAAGCGTTTCCATTGATCTGCCGATATTCTGTGGCGTCTCTCTCCTGCGAACGAAACCGCGCTCTTGATTGGCAGCTGCCTTGATGACTGTCACAGCAGGAAAGCGGTGAAGTATCAAGCCTGAGCTTGAATTAATGATAACCTTCCGGCAGCGACCTGCAGACCACTGCACTTTGAAAGATCGCTGGTATCAGCACTGAGCTATTTTGTAAGGACATGAGACACTGAAGGTAGAGACTCTCTATTACTGTTGGAAAAAGGAAGAAGGAGCAATGTTCACCCAGAGGGTTCCGCCCTGGAGAGAAGACAGTGGCCCTTAGGGAAAAGGATTCTGGTCCCAGAATCTCTCACCTCTTTAACAATTACATTGTGGGTTTGTCTTTTGTTAGTTTGCGCAGTTTCGTGTCTCCATGGTGATGTCTCGGAGACGCCTAATGAAGAGGTTCCCCTTCCTGGTTCTCCTGCAGAGTGTTTGATGTGCTGACACGGAAGCTGCCGCCTGAGTTACTGGCGACCGTGGATCCCCTAGTGGCTCTTGCCAGCAGAACGTTCGTACATGGAAAAAAATAATGAAAAAGAGAGCCAACAGAACAGCCGACGGCTCGGAACAGGATCCGAAAGCCAGGGGTTTGTGTGTAGGAGTGTGTGCGTGTGTGTGTGTTTGTGTGCAGCTGGCGGAGCGTTAAAGAGCTCTGGCTGTGTGTCCGTGCTCTGATGTTGCAATAAAAGGACACTCGGTAACCATGTGGTAAAGCGGGGAGTCTTCACAGCCAAGAAGATAAACACATCCCAGAGATTCTGGAACAGAGAGAGAGAGAGAGAGAGAGAGAGAGAGAGAGAGATGTAGAGTGAGATTACAGAGGGTGCCTTTGGGAGAAACAAAGAGAGATGTGTAGAGTTGTAGGGAGAGTTTAGAGACAGGAGAGAGAATGAGCGAGGAGTGACATCCTCATCATCTCCGCACGTGTCCCACTCGACGCGGCAGAATATTGAAATGCCATTCACGCTGCAGTAATATCAAATCAATCACCAGCGCTGTTCTCCATAGCTGCTCATCCCTCGCAAATATTGTGGGAGTGCCAATCAAAAAGATCTTCCTCTGTAAACAAACACCTCCCTTTTTCACCCGGCGAGGCTGAAACGGCCGCACAGCGGAGCAACAAGAGTCCAAACAAACACACTGTCCACTGAGATCCCACGCAGGACTCTCAGACCACCACTGTGAGTCAAACCAACACACTCACAGGGTCTGACCAAGCATACACACACATAATACACAAAACACCACATAACACCACAATATACCACAACATAACACCACATTATACAACAAAACACCACATAATACCACACTATACCACACAAAACCACAACATAACACCACATTATACAACATAACACCACACTATACCACAATATACCACAACATAACACCACATTATACAACATAACACCACACTATACCACGCCATACCACATAAAACCACACTATACCACACAAAACCACAACGTAACACCACATTATACAAAATAACACCACATTATACAACAGAACACCACACTATACCACACTATACCACACTATAGCACATAACACCACACTATACCACTCAAAACCACACTATACCACACTGCACCACACTGTACCACTCAAAACCACACTATACCACACTGCACCACACTGTACCACATAACACCACACTATACCACATAACACCACACTATACTACACTGTACTACACTATACCACATAAAACCACACTATACTACACTATACCGCACTATACCACACTGTACCACATAACACCACACTATACCACACTATACCACACAAAACCACACTATACCACACAAAACCACACAAAACCACATAACACCACACAAAACCACACTATACCATGCTATACCACCCAAAACCACACTATACCACACTATACCACATAACACCACACTATACCACACTATACCACATAACACCACACTATATCTCACATTACCACACTATACCACACAAAACCACATTATACAACATAACACCACACTATACCCCACAAAACCACACTATACTACATAAAACCACAACATAACACCACTTTATACAACAAAACACCACACTATACCACTTAAAACAACATAACATTGCACTATACCACACTATACCACACAAAACCACATAACACCACACTATATCACACTATACTATACCACATAACACCACACTAAACCACATTATACAACATAACACCACACTATATCACTATATAACTTTGACTCACCTTTTCTTTTTGACCTTAAATTTATATTCACTGCCAACATGCCACTTTTATAAGGTTTTCCACTGTATTTTACTGCGGTTTTTCTTCTTATTTTTTCTTCCTCTACTTTCCATACTGAAACAGTGCCAAGGTTAGACACTCAAGCACCAAGGTCCAAGAGGTCCAAAATAATGCTAGAGAAAAATGGGAATTAACAGTGAATCAGTTCAGGAAAGTATAGATTTCTTCAACTAAAGACGTGTCTTTATTTCATTTGTTTGGCCAAAAATATGTTTTATGTTACATGTCAGTTCTACGTAAGGAAGAAGATTTAGGTGAATGCTAATATCTTGTTGTGTCAGGACAGCACACCTAGAGAAGATATTCCTCATTTTCTCATGCCAGTCTGTGTTCTTATTCAAATGAATGTGTATGAGGTGGTCTAATTGGTGACCTAAGTGTTCATATAATCGAAAAATAACTTGCAGGACCTTCTCAGTGGAGTGTGAGCCAGTGTAAAAGTTTACCCAGGCCCTCGGTGTGGACACAAAATGTTTGTTCTGGTGGGATCCCAGAGGGGCTCAGTGATGCTGGAGCCCCTGGATCTGACAGGATGCAGAAGTCGGTCCTCCAGCACTGGCAAAAGCTATGCACCAGTTGGGGTTCTATCACTGACCAAAGCCATCAGCCTGGCCATGCCTTGATCAGAACCCATATCCGCTGCTGCCCAGCCTTTCTCGTGGCCCAGTTTCGATGCCACTTGAATTCATTCTGGAAAGCATTTTTTCGCCACACTTGGTGCGGCCGTAAATCCATCAATTCTGTCAAATCGGAGAAACTGGAACCCCTGCTATCTGCTGCTATCTCCCCGGCCCTAAAGATCAGGATGATGACTGGTGTGAGAACACTAGGCTCTGCTCCTTGTGGGTTTTTTTTTTGGTGACTGAGGTAATCGTGACATGCGAGCTAGTCTTAAGAGGCTGCTCGAGAAATGTTCCTCAGATACTGTTTGTCATCATCGCATGCTCCTTTTGTGAGCCCTGCTCTTGAGGAAATGGGCTTTGAAGATGGAAGGAGAGATCACACTGCGTGCCGCACGCATCGGCGAACACGCAGCTCATCCGGAGGGACCGCAGCTGTGACTGATCACGCAGTCCCGAATTGCTGTTTCATTTTAAAGCTCATAACACGAGACAACGGCCATACGCAGTGGCTTGATAAGCATCCTCGCCGCCCGCTGTAATATCAAGACTATTTAGTGCCAAATGAAATTATAGTACTGTCTATCTATTGATCTGATTACAGAGCTGGGTGCGTCGTAGCCTTGGGTTTAATTCGTGTGCCTCGGGGAGGCTCTCCAGCCGACACGGAGCAGGTGACTGCTGTTCTAATTACTCATAAATAGAAAGTTTCAGAGTGTAGCGCAGCCTCTTCTCCACGAGCAATTATGTCTGGGGCTGAGGCGACATGTGCGCCCATCTGCCCTGATTTGAATATTTTTGGAATCGCAGGTGTTCCCAGGCATGTTCAGCCCACAAAGTGCCCATGCGGCAGCTACGACGCCAGTCTGAGCAATTAGAATGCCTTAGTTTATTTTTTTTTTATTTGAAATTTGAAATGACTCTTAAGCAGGCCTGGCATTGGGAATAGAGCCTTAAACAGTAAAGTGCCCTCTTGCTCCTACCAAGATGGCAATATATGAGTTTTCACAGTTCTGGCAAAGAGGGATCATTTGAAAAATGAGTATTTTTTTCCACATGTATTTATTTCTTTATTTATTTATTTATTTATTTATGTGTTTGTTTGTAACACGAGCACTGTCTCCTCTCAGCTGTGAGCTAACTGGCAGCAAACATACCCAATTTGCTGAGATGTTTGCCCAAGTGTCACGCCGAGACGCTCATTCTTCCGTCCCCTTTGCCTCGTACAAATGTGTCCCGTCGCAGACGCCGACAGAGACTCACCCACTGATACCCGGCAGACGTTCGGGGAAGCGTTACGGCAGCGGGACGGGAGAAGAGACGTGACACCCTGGGAAATGGGCTCCCAGTGCAAACCTCCTCGTGGAGAACCACGTCGATTTATTAATGTCAGCTTCCTTTGTGCTTCATACATTTGGTGTCATTTGCTAACGTTGGGGGGTGCACACTATTTGTCACTTTGAGATGTTTCTCTTTTTTCCTCTATCCCAGCTCCGCTCCGTGTAATGGGAGCATGTGCTGTCACCCCACTACTCAGGCACTGAAAACATGCTGAGGCCAGCAGAGATCTCTCACTTCAACGTTTTCTCACATAACGGCATCATAACTCCTTCAGAAAGCAGACGCAAAGCGGCTTGTCCGCGGGGAAGATGCTTGTCGCTGCTTCACGGCCGCTAACCTGCGTCAGACAGGCATCAGGCCTTACTGATCTCTGGGGTGGAGGCGGAGCAGATCAGGACTGTGGTCCTCTTTGCCATTGCCATGGTAACTTCTAAAGTGGCTTTGCAATTTTTGTGGCTCTGTGGGTAGCCCACGATGAGTGCTCATTCCATTCCATTAAAGAGAGCTGGAGTTATTTTGGGATTAATGGGTTTTTTTGTGAACATGTGGGCCTGTTTTTCCAACATTTTCCCAATGTCAACACAAAAGCTATGAACTTTACCACTGCCTTGCTTTGCCGCTGGCATTGCATCAGTGTTTTAGCCAGTTTAATCTCAACAGCCCTCTGATCTCTGTCTGCAGATGGGCGAAAGGAGGCAACGTGATTAAAGAAGTGTCTGGAGATACCTATGAGGTCATTGTGGACCACTCCTTCTTCACCGAGGCGGTTTCCTGCGAGGTCACCAACCCGCTCGGCAGCACAAACATCAGCCGCAACGTGGACGTCTACTGTGAGTTTGTCCCCCAAAGCGTTTTCAATTTGTGCTTTTCTATGGCAGGCTAATTAATCTGAACTAAGCCCAGCTTGTTTTATAAAAAAGAATAATTAAGCATGGTAACAGAACACAATTCTAAGTAGCAGTGAGTTCTGAATGACCGGCTTAATGGAGCTAATCGACTTGGCCCAAGAGAACGCAATAGTATATTGTGGCCATTGATTGAGTGAGGCGAAGTTTGAGCACTTCTAATATTGATTTTGCTGATTGCATGTTTGTGCTCTGCAGTTGGCCCCCGGATGGCTGCGGAGCCGCAGTCCCTACAGGTGGACCTGGGATCAGACGCCGTGTTCAACTGCGCCTGGACAGGAAACCCCTCACTTACCATAGTGTGGATGAAGAGAGGCTCTGGAGTGGTAAGTCTTCCTTGTCCATGGTGAATTGAAAGTCATGAATTTTGAAGTGAATTAAGGTCTGTTTTGCCAACTTCTCCATCCCATCATCTGTTAAACTACAGCCTTGCTTTGTTGTGACAGAACCCAAGTCCTGATATCATATCATATTATAAGTAATCTGTCAAGTATTTTGCACCTGAACAATAACAAATAATCATCATGATGGGACAACACCTCATCTCCAAATAAATGGTGAATGGAAGTTATAGGAAGAAGGATTTCTTTTTTAATGTCATCTTGGACCATTTCTTTTGGTCCATTCTACACATTATGAAATTTTAACACTGTAAAGGACAAATGGCATTTTCTAATTCTGTGAAATAAATAAAAAAATGGCTGAAGGTTGTTATACCAACTGCAATGATATAACATAGAGGCCTCTTTCCCATTGCACCTATGCATCCCAATTCCTATGCATGCAAAAACCTCTGATTGGCTGTGATGTTCTTGACACTAATAGTAGGCAATGTCATGAGCTGCCAAGAACATCCCCACTGATATTTCACCAGTCTCTCCCCTGCATCCCCAAAACATCAGGGAGTCCTAACAGTAACAAAGTAACGGAGACGTGATGTAGCACGACAAAGTCTGGTCAGAAGTTTGAGTAGGCAAAGCTGGCCCCAGATCAGCGCGATGGGCCAGCTTTCATCCAGAGCTGTGTTTAACGCACATCAATTACTCGCTCAGGCTTGCGCTGTTCTCTTTTGCATATATTAAAGACATTGATGTTCAAACAACCCACTTCATCTGGCCTCAAAGAAGACCTTGTTAATGACAAAATGCCTTTGTCTTCGCATTCTGTTTCATCCGTTTCATCTATTCATTTTTCATCATTACTGAATAGATGATTATCATTATTATTTTAGCATTATCATTATTATTTTAGCATTATCATTATTATAACACCCACAGACTCCATGGGAACTTTTTTTTTAATCTTAAAAAAACACAGTGTATCATAAAGTCTACAACACTTCGAGGAAATGGCCAGATGACTGATACATGTGGATAATAACACACAGAGGCGTAACGTGCAGCCGGATTTATAGCGGAGCTGAGGCTGGGCTCATTTCCTCGGGATTCAGGCTCTCTAGATGTGTCTGTACTTTCCACTGAGGTGTGTACTCTCAGAAGATTTACACACAGGGGCATCATAGTAAATGCTTTGCAAAATCATTTTTTCCATCTAAAAGTTTGGATAATTTATATCAAAAAGGACATGTCTTGTAAAAAATATTGATAATGCAACATTGATGATGGTAAAGCTCTATACAAGTCACTGTTACAGCTTCAGAAGAGAGTGACTGTGTCACTGATACAGATGACACCAACAAATATGATTACGGGCTCATTTTGTTTGTTGCTGTCCCCCATTTACTATTAGAGCAAGTAGAGCATCAGAGCTTTTTTAGCATAGACCTCTGAGGTCACGTTGTCAATCTATGCCCGTATAAGGAACTCTGGATCTATGCCTTCTTTCTCTATGGGAAAACTAAACATTCTAGGCAATTGCTGCCCTGTGCTGATAGGTTTTGTTCTGTTTACATTTCCCCTCCAAACAGGGTCATTAAGTAGCTTAAATATACACTTATTGAACATCATAAGACTGGCAACCTCACCGAAATGCCCCAGTTAATCAACCAGCTTTGCTAAATCTGGGGGTGACGCTGCTTTGGCAGTGGAACCTAAAGTTTGAGGAGCTGGTTGAAAACTCAAACTTTTATAGAATTTAGTTGAAGAACAGTATTGGTGTACAGCTTGCTTGCAGTGTGAAAATGGCAATGTTTGTATTTTGACATCTTAACGACCTCAAAATGCCAAGATTTCAAGGACACTTGGGGAGGAAAGTGTACAAAGGACAAAATGCACCGACACTGAAACATGTTGTGGTGACAACAAATATGCTGTGGTCATTTCTCCCGTAGAGAAGAAATATTCAGACCTTGAGTTGCTGGAATGCATATTCTGCCAACCACAGAACAGGTATGGTTCCAGAGGTCTATGACCCCTCAAGCAGCCTTTTGTAGCAACTATTGCTTCCGTGGAAAAAAAGCTTTACCAGTTCAAATTTTAACCAGTACCAAGCAGGGCTATTTCCAACTATACTATCCAGAAATTTTATTACAACTAATTGGAAATTATGTTAACTTTGTCAGAACTATACCTGATTAAACAGTATGACCTTTCAAATGCATGTAAAATAAATTAATATATTTAATTTAAATTCCTCATTGCAATGAATGGGATTTTTATCAGTGTTATTTAAAGCAAGTCCAACTTTGCAACAGTGGCTACAAAAGAGTCCGTCTGTGGGCGGAGCACGAATAGGTCAGTTCCATTATTGCAGAGATAGAGAGCGGCTGGGTTCTGCCTGTGTCTCTGCTCTGTCGTCTGTGGGGGATAAAGGTGAACGTGGCGGACTCATCGCTCTCCCAGCGCCTGTCATCTGCCATCTAACACACTCGCCCAGTCGCCTGCTTCTGCCCCAAATTGGATTTTAATAATTGAAAAGGCGAGCCTTTACTAAGCCGAGCCACCCATCGTTGCTTTCCGATTCGGTTTGACATTGACCCCAGTGAACCCTCCTCTACTAACGGGCTGACCCGTGTCTTTTTGACCTCAGGTTCTAAGCAACGAGAACATCCTCACGTTGAAGGCGGTGAGGCAGGAGGATGCTGGGAAATACGTGTGCCGGGCCGTGGTGCCTCGGGTTGGAGCCGGAGAAAAGGAGGTCTCGCTTACGGTGAATGGTAAGCATGGCTTTGGTTTTTTTTTGGTTTGTTTTTTCCTCCTGAAGGTTCTTGTGGTCAGCTGGGTGAGGGCAGAAGCAGTTTGTCATTGTTACAAGTGTACGGTAAGCTGTGTGTTCACGCTCCAGTTGGAATCCAACCACCATTAAAGAAAACCACCCCCACTGACCTTAGTTATCGCCTGCTTCTCCGGCCGTAAATCAGCTAATGATCAGGTGCTAAGCCTGGATTAGTCACACTGGGTGGAGACAGGAGCTAATGACGCTAACCCAACACCTCCAAAGCTGCTTTTTCCTCTAAGACTCTGGCTCAAATTTAGATTTATTTGTATACAGGTATGCCGATATTGGATTGAATATTGTTTTTGTATTGTTGTTGTTGTTGTTTTAGAGATATCGATAAACTATATGAATAAAAGTATTGGGACGCCTGACCATTACACCAACAGGGACTTTAATGAAATTGCAATCAAATCCATAGACTTTAATATGGAGTTGGTCCCCCTTTGCAGCTGTAACAGCTTCCACTCTTCTTGGAAGACTTTC
>JBBPCZ010000019.1:20966813-20978064 GCA_037974445.1 Brycinus macrolepidotus | reverse complement strand
TTTGTGCACTGGGGCTCAGTCATGCTGGAATAGAAAAGGTTCTTCACCAAACTGGGTCCACAGAGTTGGAAGCATGGTGCTGTCCAGAATGTCTTGGTCTGCTGAAGCATTAAGATTGACCTTCAGTGGAAGTAAGGAGCCACCTGAGTTCAATAATCAAGAGGTGTTTTCCAATACTTTTGTCCATATAGAATAGATATACCTTTAATGCAATAGATGTCATGTGGCACTTCAGGGTTCTTGGAACCTAAGAATAGTTCAAATTCTGGAAAAAAAAATGCTTTTCTTTTTGGTTGACATTTGATTGATAGTTTCTGGTTGGTGGAGTTTCATTTTAAGATGAGCTCTTCTACCTTTCACTAAAAGTAAAGACACAAAAAAGGAGACCTTTGGTGCAACACCATAAAAGAACCAGTTTTGGTTCCCTAAAGAACCTTTCAGTGGATGGTCCTTTTTAGAACCATGAGATCTGTAAATGTGAAGAACCTTTTTAAAACAAAGCTTGTTGAGGCCAGTGACCCCTTCCAGTGCAAAAAAAACAGATTTTATTTTTCTTATTATATGAATACATTGCAGCTGTTATAAGTTAAAAATATGCACGATATTTATTCAACTTTAGTCTATTCATGTGTGGCCTTTTTACTTATTAGCTACTAAATAAGAAACAGGACTTTCTCTGAGGTCATCCCTAGACTGACTATTCATTTTTTTCCTGAAGTTTATATTCCTCAGCTTCACGTTCAATAAATGATTTTGGTTTCCTAACACAATCAGGATGCTTTGTAACTGGGATGTTGCTCTTGCTAGCACCATGAGACAGACCTTGCAAGAACTGGCATAGAGAACATCACACAAACATTCTATATGAAATTAAAGAACTGCCTTGAACCCTATATTCAAGCCAAGAAACCTTTTGTAGCTTGTAGAAAACCTGGTACGGCTTCATTAACATCATCCAGCATGATTAAGCTCACACAATATCAATGTTATGTCACCACAAATGGACTGCTAATTTAGTACCGGTTCAGTGGTTCCTGATCCTTCTTCTTGCTCTAATGCACCTGATTCAACTCGCTTTTGATTTCCAGTTCGAGGCAGAACTTTTTTTTTTCACTTTCTTGGCAGAAGGCTGATGTTTCATAAGACAAGTGAGAAAAGAAAGGTGCATTAAAGCTGATTAAATTCTGCAGGGATGGCGGGAGGCGCCGGAGCCGGGGCAGAGACAGACTAATGAAGGCTGGAGGGTAGTGGGAGAGCGGCTTCTCTCCGTTAAATGACTTCATTACGCCCGCTTGATATTCAAGCAGCGGGCATTAGCCACGCGACAGCTTTCGTTCACCGGAATCCAACACGGCTTTCCGTGGGCCCCTGTCATCCCTCCACAGTCGCCCGCCACGGACCGCCGCTGCGTCTCGAGCTCGACATGAAAGACGGGTTCAGCCGGTGTGCCAGTTTGTTTGCACTATAAAGGCGGAAATCCACTAACAATGCAGTTCAACAGCAGTAATTTATCGCCGTTGTCACCAGTAATAGCATTAGGATTGCATAAATAAGCACAGGCTCCGGAATTACTTCGAACCACGCAGTTAAAAGATAAAATCTCACCTTTTCAAAGCACAGAAGCTCGGGCTGACGGCGAAGAACAGATAATTGTTATTGTGAATGTAGCGGCTTTGAGTTAAGTTTGTTTCCCATAAATTATATCACATGTCCGCTTTTAAAACGATTTGAAACTTTATGCCAGAATGCAAAACATTCATTATTGATTTTGCTGTTGCTTTGAGTTTGACCTCTGGTAGCATCCCGATTTTTTTTCGATAAATGAATATATTCATACTTCTCACTCTGCGAATATACCAAAACAAGTGATGTCTTTCAGTCTCAGTAAAGACGAAGCCAGTGTTTACATGGTTTCTGAAGGTCCCAGCCAGCTTAGCATTTAAGATCGTATTCCTATCCTTTGGCATTTTGTTCCCCGTACATTTTATTTTAGCTACCCGGGCCTGGATCTGTCTTGAAGAAAAACAGCATCCTTTTGTACCTCGTCAATAATTCAAATGGCTTCTTTCTCTAGCTTGCGAAAGAAGGCCATCCAGCGGGGTGCCTGGGCCCCCATTACTCGATTTGTATGAGGAACTTCTCTTCCACAGCAAGACGCATGAGGCCTGGTCACTCCTCTATCATACATTTGAGGACCACTGGCTTCAACATGTTCTAATATTAGCTGGACTAATTAGTTTGGACTCTGAACTTTGACTGAACTCAACTTGTTAAAGCATCTTAACGCCACCACTCGAGCATTTTACCCCCTTGTTGTAATGTCTACATTCAAACCTTCCAGGTGCATAAAAAACCTTTAGGATAAAAGAGTTTCAGTTTATGCTTAAAGCAATCCTTATTAAGTCCTGATTAAGGCAAAAAAAAAATTCTAAAGTTACTTTGAGATTTTAAAGAATGCAAGAATGCAAGGCAGCGTTTTATGCTGGTGTCTTCGATCTAATCCCCTGGATTCCTCCACAGTGCTGTATCCCACCTCCCAGTACATTTGGACCAGTTCTATAGAACCAGTCAGAATGGTTCAGGGTGGTGGTGATACGAACCTCAAGCTCCCTCAGTAAAAGTTTTTACACAAATACAATACAGTCGCATTGCCTGAAGCCTGAGAGACTGTTTATTGATTGTTTTGAGATAAGGAGATTCCAAACAAGCCCGCCCCCACATATAAAAATCCAGAAGACATGTCGAGATTCACTGGTTGCTTTGAATAGAAACAAAATGGCAATATTTGTATTTTGCACATTCTGATTTCTGTTTTTTACCATTGTAAGGAAATCCTGAATCATTAAGTTCCTCTACAATAAACCCTCTGAAGGACTGTTTAGATGACACTAATTTAATTCTGCAGACTTTTTGAAAAGTAAGTGGAATCCCCCTTTAATTTTTAGCTTTAGTTTGTATGTGTGTGTGTGTGTGTGTGTGTGTGTGTCGGGGGGGACTGGAAACTTCAACTGACATCCAGGCGCAGAATACGATGTGTAAAGACGGTCAGTGAACAAAAACATCCCTTTAAACAAAGTGGTATAAAATGATTCGGCTGCTATCAGGAAATTCTGAGTGTGGAACATGTTTATGTGTTTATGTGTTAAAGAATGTGGTGAAAAATGTTTATAGCTTAGATTTCTCTCCTTCTGGCTACCAGCTAGCATTTATCTTGATGAATAAAGTTGATAAAATCACTATTTAGCACTGATAATGTCATATAGTTTGATAAAAAAAATAAATAAAGTTCAAAGGATAATAAACAAAAGTCGTAAAATCAGATAACTATTTAGCATGGTGGCTATCTAGCATTCAGCTTGATGAACAAACAAACAAAAAATAATAATTCTAGCAGCCTAGTAATGATCTACTATGATGACTAGGTAACAGGTAGCTTGATTAAAGGTTATAAAATCAGAAAACCTGCATTTAGTTACATACGCAAAAGTTGTAAAATCAGATAACTATCTAGAATGGTGACTATTTAGCATTTAGCTTTTTAAATAAAGGTTGTAAAGTCAGATAACTACTGTATCTAGCATAAGGACTAGTTAGCATATACTTACATAAGCAAAAGTTATAAAGTCAGATAACTATCATGAAGACTAGAGAGCGTTTACCTTGATAGAAGTAATAAAGTGCAGTAACTAGTTAGCATGGTGATTTGCTAGAGTTTAGCTTGATAATCAACAGTTTTTAAACCTCAGAGCTATCTAGCATGGCGACTAGCTTGCATAAGTGATAGTTTCTGCCCTCTTAGTATAAAATATTCGTCTGTTGCTAAGCAAAAAATCCGAACTGTCTGGTGTGCCCCAGGGACTAGGTTGGATTATGGAGCCTTGATCAGGGAAAGAAGATTAGAGTTTGAGAAAATATGTGAGAAAGCTCAAGAGGCAGTGTTCTTCCAAGCCCATCGCTGCATCCCGAACATTGATGTTTATATTTATACAATTAAAATGTGTGTTTGAATTTGTCAGTAATGCTCGCCGCGCTCCCAGTTGTATGTCACCCAAACCCAGAGATCCCGCGGCGGCCCAGGACGCAGCCGAGAGAATCCGAGCGTTCCCTCGAGCCCGATGTAATTTAATTATAGTCAAATAGCTAGCAGGGGAGGCAGTTAGCGGAGAATGTGTTAATGGATACATATTACTGTCTGTTGTTCCATAGTCTCTCACATGGGGAGCGCTTGTTTGCGAGTGTTTATTCTCAGTGCTCACACGAGGTAATGCTGGATCGGCTCAGCGTGCGCATTCGTTTTTGTTTGTTTTCCAGCTTGAGGGGTATTGGTGAGCGTTTTTTATACACTCCCATTTTCTGTAGGTGGGCGGGTGTGCTGCGAGGTTGTGTGTGCCGGCGTGTGTGCGTGTGTATATGCGGCAAAAGCCATTACCAGAGTCATTATTATGTCGCAAATCTGTGCATGCAGGCATTCAAGCGTGTGCTATATCTGTGTGAATGGAAACTACATTAACCCATTTATGCAGAAGGGAAACATGTTTCTGTGCATGAACGCAGAGGTTTTGTTGTGTGTGTGTGTGTGTGTGTGTGTGTGTGTGTGTGTGTGTGTGTGAGTGAGTGAGGGGAAAGTGAGCCATACACCAATCAGCCAAAACATTAAAACCACTGTCAGCTGAAGTGAATAACATTGATTATCTCATCACAGTGGCGGCTGGTGGCCTAGTGGTTAGGGAGTTCGCTGGAAAGTGCAAACAGAAAGTCATGGGTTCGAATCCCAGGACTGCTAGTGGCACCTCTGAGGTACCCTTGAGCAAGGTACCATCCCCACACACTGCTCCACACACACTGCTCCACACACACTGCTCCCCAGGCGCTGTGTTCCTGGCTGCCCGCTGCTTCACTTGGTGAATGGGTTTAATGGGTTAAATGCAGAGAAGAATTTCGTGGTGTTCACACTATGTGCTGTGGTGTGTTCACGTTTGACAAAATGGTCACTTTACATATATCAGGCAAGTGAACAGTCAGTTCTGGAAGTTGATTTGTTGGAATGGACAAGTGTAAGAATCTGAGCGACTTTGACGAGGTCCAGATTGTGATGGCAAGACGACTGGGTCAGAGCATCTCCAAAACATCTTGTGGGGTGTTCCTGGTATGCAGTCTTCAATGTCTACCAAAAGTGGCTCAAGGAAAGACAACCAGTGAACCAGCGACCGGGTCCTTGGCACATGTGGAGCCATGGTTAGCCCTTCCGGTCTGATCCCTCAGAACTGTAGCACAAAATTAACTCTGGCTCTGACAGAAAGGGGTCAGAACACACAGTAGATCACAGCTTGCTGCATGTGGGGCTGCGTAGCCGCAGACCGGTCAGAGTGCCCATGCTGACCGCATTGTTGCAGACCAAGTACACTCCTTCATGGAGTCCGTGTTCCATAAAGGCACTGGTCTCTTTCAGAAGGATAATGCTCGCTGCCACACTGCAAACACTGTTCAGCAACAGTTTGAGGAACATGTCAAAGAGTTCGAGGTGTTTACCTGGACTACCTCCGTTGATCAAAAGAAGAGGAAGACGTTCATCAAGACTCTTTTCAGTCTTGGCCCCCCAGTGGTGGAATGAACTCCCTCTTGCAATCAGATCTGCGGAGTCATTCACTGTCTTCAAGCGTCGTCTGAAGACCCACCTCTTCAAGGAGCATCTTGGGTTTGTTAAGGTGTGCAACTTGGCTAGCAGTAGCTTAGTCAAAAGCAGATGTTGATTTAAGTTTAGCTTCACAGGTATGAAGAACAGATGTGGATTACATAAGCACTGATGTATGTCGCTCTGGATAAGAGCGTCTGCTAAATGCCGTAAACGTAAACATAAACGTAAACGCAAACGTAAACATAAACTACGAATTCCTCAAATCTGTCTGATCGAGCGTCTGTGGCATGTCCTGGACAAACTAGTCCGATCCACGTGCACCCCACCTCACAACTTACAGGATCTTCTGCTAACACCTTGATGCCAGATACTGAACACACCTTTAGAGGTCTTGCAGAGTCCATGCCTCAGTGAAGGAGACCTACTCAATATTAGGCAGGTGGTTCTAAGGTTGTGACTCACTGTTGCATGTTTGTCAGATGTCAGATGGATGCACTGCTGCCTGTGCAGAATGAGTGAAGTAAAGGAACAATAAGAGTAGATTTTAAGGAGATCTCACTTTAATCATCTTAATATGTTTTGCTAGGCTTGTAAAATAACTTCCGTTATAAGTATGTGTTGAGTTTTGAGGGTACAGGGTTATAAGTCCCAGTGGGAAGGCACTTCTTCTACATTCTCTCTTCTACAGTCTATCCTCCAGACACACACACACAGCGAACATTAGCAGTCAATTTCTCCCTCTAACCTGCAATCAGCACCCAGGAGAGACATCACCATGGACTCGTGATTTGGTAAATGAGGGGATAAGGATAAGGACAAGGCTGAGGAGGAAACCAAGTCCCCAGTGCATTAGCAACAACATGCGCTCTCACTCTCACACACACACACATACATACACACACACACACTAACACACACACACTCAACCACTCTAAAGCCCACTGCAGGGGTCTCTTAAAGACAGCCCAATCAACAGCCTTCATCTGAATACTTTACTTCTGGTAATGGTGTCATTTGTATCACTCTCATTCTAAAAACATTTTAAAATTGTAACTGTGGGACAGACCTATAATTTACGACAGTAGGAATGGTTTGTTAAAGTGGGAGTTTGTTGTTTGATTGCTCTGGTTTGTCAGGCACTGTAGCTCTTTATCAGTTGGTCCTGGGGGAAGGAGAATTTAAAGGAGAAGAAAAAAAAGCAAAAAAATAACAGGATGGTAATAAAAAAGAAAAGTAAAATGAAGTTAGTTCAGTGGTCCCTCACCATGCCCGAGCACAGAAATTTGATTTATGTGTGTAGGAGATTTTAGCAGATGAGAGGACAGCTGGACACAGTACACAAATATTTGGGAAAACTGGCAACTATCTTCGACTATCTGTCCTATCTATCGCAAAGAAGACAAAAAATACCTGTGGGTTCGGTATCTGAAGGTATCAGACGCACTCAGTAAATCTGGCAGCTCGTCAGACAGAAAGTGTAAAGCAGTGAGTGATGTGAGGACGTGGACTTGCTCGTGTCTGGAAAATGAAGCACAGTGGGGAGTGAGGAGGAGGTGTAAATGTGCTCGGGCCCAGTACAAGGCAACTGGGCCTAGAGTGAGTACGACCCTGACATTCTGATACATTGACTGTAGAAGTAAAGGACATTTTGCCTAATCTGGTAAAGTGACTATTTTGTAAAACATTTTTTTTTGAAAGTGACAAAATATTAGGACACATAAAATCCTCTCAAAGACATGAAAAGTAAAACCTTAGAGGATAGTGGAGATAGCTAACTGGCTCTGTGTCGCCCCCTGCTGTTTCAGGGCTCTTTACTGTGGACTTTCACTGTGATTTTTTCCTGTATCCTCTCTCTCTCTCTCTCTCGCTCTCTCTCTCTCCCCTCATCGCCCTCAGCCCTCAGTGCTCCATGGCTACATGATAAAGCCGCCTAATTATACTCCTTATTTCCCTGATCCACAGGGCTGGTCCTCATGAGCTACCAAACAGTGGCCCCTCCTTTAGCAGCAGGAAATGATCTGAATGTATCTGCAACACACACACACACACACACACACACACACATTCACAAACATCCACCAAGAACATATCTTAGCCTCTGTATTATGCTAGCAGGCCTTAGCACATGCACGGTTTGCATTTAGCCCTGCAGTCGGGACACATACAGTAAAAATGTACAGTCAAGTAACATGCATACAGCTTACACACACACACACACACACACACACACACACACACCTTCATCTTAACATCTGTATTATACTGGCAGGTGTTAGCTGGGCATGGATATATGCTGCATACATTAGCAGCAGAGGCTAAAACACGAACGCTAGGGCCTTATCGTTATGGCGAGTAGCATCCGCCTGCTAGCAGCTGGCATTTTCATTCACTCAGCCCTCCATCTGCCTTCCTTACATCTAAATGCTAATTTATTCTAATAAGAGAGAGTTAATAAACTGCAATTACAAATCAGCAGAGAGACACCATAGACTATGATTGGCAGATGCGTGATTGGAGGACAGGATGGCAGCTAAGCATGAGCGTGTGTGTGTGTGTGTTTGTGTGTGTGTGCTTGATTGTTTACGGGGGGATTTGGGGGTGGAAGTGGAGTTGGTAGCCCATTAAAAAGGAAATTTCTCCTAATCAGTGCCAGGCACAGTGCGAGAACGTTCGGTTTAGCCTCTATTTCCACTAGCCACCTTTTTAGCGCTGTTTTCGCTTGTTGAGCGAGGCACAGTTCAAAGTTCCACACTCCGAATGGTGTTTCTCAAAAAATGCCGATTTCTTCCTCCGACCACACTGGCTCTCTTCTGATTGCAGCTCTTAGAGGCACGGATGCTTTGGGGGTCAGCGGGGCGACCCTTATCTCCCTAAGAGATATCAAGTCTGCTGTAAATCGGTTCTTTTCAAGATTGGAAATGAAGACCACACACACTCACACACACACACACACACACACACACACACATACACACACACACACACACAAACAGAGCCTGTGGGATGGGGCTGCTATACACAGCCTAATCGAAGCTGGTACAGTATGACCCATTAATTGCTTTCTCTGTGAATTGACTCGCCCTGGGATTTAAAATCAGACATGATTGCTTAAATTGATCTTTTTTATTTCTTCTTCTTCTTCATTATGTTCATGGTGTGGATAAGTGTAGAAACATACATTTCTATATCACCCTGACCCTGATTATGTGTGCGTGTTTCTATTCACTGAGGTCATGGCGCCAAGGTGGTCGGGCAGTAATTGGTTGCAGAGTGTGGGAGTGTGTTCATGCCCCCTGTTCTCTTCTATCTATCAACGGATTGACAGTAATGACAAGACATATAGCCGTGTACCAGTGTGAAAATTTCTAAGACATATTTTGAAAAATAGTCAACATGTGCATTACTTTAAAGTTAACTTTTGCTGTCTTTTAGAAACATGAAGAACATACAACTACAACTTATATTGAAATAAAGGATGTTGTTCAAGGATTTGAACTCTGGCCACGTGTTCACATTAGGAGGCAACAAGTGGCTGAAACACCACCAAGTTTCTGTAGTTGTTGCAAGTGAGCAAGTCCAGCCTCGGACCACGATGCAAAAATATCTACCGTTCAAAAGTGCAATTTTTTATTCCATAATGACTTATAAGGTGTAGATTGAAACACTATAATATTCAGTATAGTATAGATATCAAGGAGGCTTTTTGAGAACAATAAATTAAAACGGTAGATAATATACTTTAATGATCTGTTTACAGTCCTTCCTTCATATGCTCTATACCTTTCTCAGTTGTTTTACTATCATATACTGCTGTAATTATCTAGCCAGTGCTTGGGTTCCACAAAACGGTTTTACGGTTTTGTTCTATCCTAGCATGTTGGGATCTTCAAAAAAGCAAACATGTGGAACCTTCACTGGGGCGTTGCGAACTGTATCTGGACGCATCTAAACTTTCAGTCACACGATGCCTCCAGTGCTAAGAGGGTGAAAGCTAGCACGTTTCCTCCGAGACACATGAAGCTCGACTGAATATTTTCAGATGCAGTGTGATTGGCAGCATAGTGCACTTGAAGGAGAACTTTAACTCCCAGTTCTGTTGGAGAATCGTGCTGGCCAACATCTCGCTGAGTGACAGGGGAGATGGAGGGTCCTCCCACTCAGAGAGAGCAAAGCCAGTCATGCTATCTTGGATGGTCATAGATGGCTGTGGCATCATGATCTCCGATGATAGGGCCTCTGTTTGTTGCCTGATAGTGAGAAGGTCCTGGGTTTGATTTCTGTCTGGGACGGCAGAGGGTCGAGTTTCGGTGTGAGGTTGTATGTTCTCTGTGTCTGTGTGGTTTTCTGCCAGGTAACCTGGTTTCCTCCCACAGTCCAAAGACATGTACATCAGGTGGACAGGAGATGTTAAATTGCCCCTTGGTGTGTTTGTCTTTGTATCTTCCCGAGAATGACCTGGCAACCCGCCCAGAGTGTTTTCCTGCCTTTCACCCTATAAGCGCTGGATCGGCTCCAGGACCCCCGGTTAAGGATAAGCAGCTCCGATAATGAATCGATGTAGATTCTCTCTGTTGGGACAATCTTGTGTCTCCAAAAATATTTTCAAATTATGTTAAACATGAAAAACGGCAAAAATGGAAAATAAAGGTTTTATTATTCAGTGCCCAAACTACTGACTGCTCGTGCTTATCCATCATATTATATACAATTCTGCTCCTTCTGAGTGCCCATGACACCACACATTTCTGCCATGGTGATTCATCTCAGTTCAAGCTTGATGAGCTTCAGGTGTGATTCTGCTGTGCCATGGCAACCAAAAAAAATGGATAAAATAAAATACAAACTGAAACAAAATAGCAGCTCCAGACCTGGTGCTGAGAAACCACTACACTAGAGTCTTAAAAAGCCCTGGTTTTGATTTTGTAGCTGCACTCTAGGCATTTGCGGTGTGTGTGTGTGTGTGTGTGTGTGATGAGTCTGCTCTGTGTGTATGCAGGCCCTCCGACCATCTCCAGCACCCAGACGCACCAGGCTCCTCATGGAGAGAAGGGCCAGATCAAGTGCTTCATCCGCAGCACCCCGCCTCCTGATCGCATCGTGAGTTTACTCATCTCTCGCTCTCTGTTTACATCCCCCGCTTTTTCCATCCCTCTCCTCGGACTCTCCCTCGCTTACTCACTCTCTCTCCTGTCAGTGCTGTGATGCCAAAACCACAGTATTTAACCCTCAGATGTCTGGACTTAACTTAGATCTGAACAATCAAACACTGTATCGGGTTATAAAAGTCCATGGTTTCGGTTTCGACTCCTACAGGTGATGTACTGCTATATAGCTGTCTGGAGCCACATCACCCTCCAGTGTCTCTAGCCTCGTCATGTCTGCCCTTGAACAGTATTTGGAGTGTTTTAGCACTCATGTCCAAGTAAATACTGATACTGATACTGATACTGGTGTCAAATGATTTCAAACATCATGTTTTGAAATTCCCTATCACTACAGCAGCACTCCACTACACCACCACTACAGCAAAACTCCACTACACCACCACTACAGCAACACTACAGCAACACAACACTACACCACCACTACAGCAACAATCCACTACACCACCACTAC
>JBBPCZ010000019.1:20926938-20956114 GCA_037974445.1 Brycinus macrolepidotus | reverse complement strand
TGGCTGCCCGCTGCTTCACTTGGTGAATGGGTTTAATGCAGAGGAAGAATTTTGTGCTGTTCACACTGTGTTCTGTGGTGTGTTCACGTATGACCAAATGATCACTATCATTTTTAAAATCTTTATTTAAGATTGTTAGTTATAAAAGGCTTAGGCAGCCTTATGAATGCTGCCCTTCAGTGAAGTGTTTCCAGTCTTTATAATAAAGGAGGTACTAAATAGCCATGCTAGAATGATTACAGACATCTTCTTCATTCACTCCTGCATGCCAAGGGCTAGCACTTGCCCTGATGTTTCATTATTTACTGTTTATTGCCAGTATATCATGTGCAAATTGTCACCAATCCCAGTGGCTGCCATTGTACTCATTTCACATGGGCTTTTTCTGTCTGTGTGTGTGCCTGAGGAAGAGTAGCACTGAGAGTGAGGGAGACAGAGCAGATGTAGAAACACACACATACATACACACTTGTAACCCCCCCCCCCCCCCCCCCCCCCATCGTCTGCCAAAGCTACGCCTGACGACGCCTTCCTCAGGTTGTCATAGCAGAGTCATCTGGGAGTGATTATTTTCTCTCCCACGGGCTCCGGCCCCCGATGCGCTCACAATAGCATCCGCGTTTCACACCACCGCCTGGCTTCTTAGCAACCAGGCTCAATCAGCGGCGTGGCAATGACTTCCGTCGGCTTCCGCCGTGCTTTGATTGTACCGTTTCATGCTGTATTTGGAAAGAGATGATTTTGGGTCCAATTAAAGCCGAAAGCACCCAGACTAACAGACAACTGTTGCACTTAATTGCAGTGCCAGGGTGTGAATCATCAGGGTTCACTTAATTAGTGTGGAATAAGATTTTTTTGGTCTTTTTTTAATGTTCCCGCTCTGGAAAGCGAGTTTGCAACCTTGTGCCAGATGAATCTTTGTTATTTCTTAGCTTATTTTCAGGCCGTTTTATCACGTCTACCCATTAAATCCACCAACAATTGTAAGTGTGGACAAAAACCGTCTGGTAAATGTGTAAATATTAATGTTTCTTCCTTCTTCTCTCTTGTATTTTTCCATCAAGGATCCCACCAATGGCTACTACAGTGTGAACACGTTCAAGGAGCACCACGGCACCCCCACCATCACCCTGGCCAGCAACCAGAATGCGGCGGAGCTGCGGCGGGACGCGGGGAACACGGGAGGCAACACGATTGGGAAACAGCGGGTCCCTACAGGCATGTCCTTCACCAACATCTACTCAACGCTAGGAGCCGGACCCAACCGCCTGTACGACTACGGGCAGCGCTTTGTTCTGGGCATGGGCAGCAGCTCCATCGAGTTATGTGAGCGCGAGTTCCAGCGCGGCTCGCTGAGCGACTCCAGCTCCTTCCTCGAGGCGCAATGCGACAGCAGCGCCAGCAGCTACGGCAAGCAGGACGGCTACGTGCAATTCGACAAGGACAGCAAGGCCTCGGCCTCCTCGTCCTCACACTATTCGCAGTCGTCCTCACAAAACTCAGACCTGACGCGGCCCCTGCAGAAGCGCATGCAGACGCACGTGTGACGCTGCCCCCCGGAGGACGGAGGACTCTATTACGGGGACAAAAGAGCGTCACCAAACAGATCAAGCACATGACCTTTCCTTTGCTTTACTTCCTCTTTCACTCGTTTCTGCTTTCGAAGGATGGCGTCCTCACAAGAACCTTGTCTGATTTGTTGGCGTACTGTATTCCAGCTTTAAAAGCCTTATCGTTTTCACAGTCTGACTCGAGTCGGATAATTCTGCACCCTAATCTGGTTGATTCCTGAGATGACTCTGGTCAAGAAAAAAACCTTAAACCCTTAAATGTGGTTGTGCCACACTGACATGTTTGCCAATGTAGACAGGACCGGCCACTCTGAACTGAAAGGTAGTTCTTGCCGTCTCTCCGGAGCCCTGACGCCGTCGGACCAACAAAATGCGTGCGATGTCACTGACATCAGCTGGACATCCATGAAAGGAGCCGTTGAAGCCTATATGGCTGTTGTGTTCTATAGACCGCAATGACATTGGCAGCTTTGAAAAGAACGGCCTCGTTCTCTTGTACTCTCTTGTACAGCGGAGCTGTCTGAGTGAATCTGTATGATTTTTCAGTACCTCTCTTTTCCCTTTTCCCCCTCAGCTATCGCACTTACTTCTGTGTGGATGGAATACAACTTATAAAAAAAAGGAAAGAAACAAAAAAAAGAGTTTGCCCACAGACTTAATCACTGTCAGTCAGTATAGTTGGATCCCAGCCCTCTCGGCTCCTCCGATAAGGGGTTGCAGAGATCTCGGCTGGAAAATGGTTTTGTGCGTTCACAGCTTGCCATTCAGAGATAAAAGAATATCACTGTACATTATTCATTCTCTCTTTATTCCCCCCTTTTTTTCAATTCGAACATTCTTTTTTCCCCCCTCTTTCAACTTGGCCGTTTGATTTCACCGACTTTAATAAGGACTTACATTGGAAGATGAATGGATGATTTGTTCTTTTCTACTTTGCCTTGAGTGGGACGATTTGAAATGAGCAAGACGTTTTTGTCGTAAGTGTGGATAAAGGGTTGTTTTATTATTATTATTATTATTATTGTTATTGTTATTATCATCACTGTGTTTGTGAAGATAATACTCACGATCACTGGAAGACAAAAAAAAATATCTCTGTCTTGTTCCAGTGTTCTACAATGCCTGTGGGCATCTGCTCATAGACCAGAGACACGGTCCACACGGTCCACACGGTCCACGCGGTTCCACTTGGGTCGGTGCAGCAAAAAGTCTTATTACAAAGCCACAAATTTTACACTGGAACTGAATGCACCTGACATGGTCCCTACAGACGACCCCTCACTGACAGCTGGACGGAGGAAAAACCGTCCGTTTCTACAGCCATCGGACTGTACTGCAGCACATCTACTCACTGTTTTAAGTGAACTGTCTGCATACTGAGATGTACAATTACCACATGTTACACGGTTCATTGATATTTGCGTTTTTTTAATTACATTTTCTTTGCTCATTTCAGTTGAGAGAACTTAAAGTTATGACTGATAGCACTTGTGTGAAGCCACTGTACAAACAAAACATCCACGATCCAGGTAAACAGAGAAAGAAATCAAGTGCCGCTGTAAGCAAGAGAGACACAAGCGCATGCTCTATGTCAGATGCAGGGAAAAGGAAGCAAAGTGAGCACCGTTCTGTAAGATTGGAGTCTCATCTACACCATACGTGTGTATTTTGGTACGCCGTTTTGCCTCCGAGGCCGGAGCAATTTGAGCAGTCCCCGCGCTCGATAAGGCGAAGTCGGGGACCCCAGATAAGGATAAGGTCCACATGGGAGTCTAGATTTCTGCTTTCCTGGCAGCTGGCTCATCTGCCTGCACTTAGATTAGCTACAGAATGTTGCAGCTGCACGGGCCCACAGGGAAAGTACACCCCAGGAGGCCGTGTTGACACCTCCCTGTAAGCGTCTTATGTAAAGCATCCACAATGCCATAAACAGGCTACGGACTTAGATAATGACGCATGGCTTTGCTGTCACCGGGAAACCCAAACATGTCTAGGCTTTCCTCTGTTTGGGCCTAATTATCATAAAGCATCAAAGTGTTTAGGCTTGTTTTTTTTTTTTAAGCTTCCAAGGCTGGGAAATGCTGACAGAGCTAAAGAGGACAGTTTGATATCGGGGTTTGTAAAAGAAGGAGATGAAGGAAGAGGAGGGGGAGGAGGGGGAAGTAACACTGTCAAAGACACGTTTCCATTGTTACGCTCATAGGGAAAACATTGACAGGGTTTTTGTTTTGGCTTCTCAGCATGGCATTGCATTCTGACTCCATAAGGGCTCCACTGGCTCTACCACGGAATACAGACGAGGCTTTAGAAGCAAGGTGCTTTTGCACCATCTGTGAATGGGTTATGAATGGCTCATGAATGGAATTATGAATGCTTAATGTCAGAATCTTATTGTGAATCGTTGCAGTCTGGAGGCCTTTTGCTTGTGCCACATTCCAAATGATCTCAGTCTGTCTGTTCTGACAAAGCATTCATCAGCTATTGAATCGAGCTATTCATCCACTCCTTTGTGTTTTTTTGAATCACGTGGAGTGAATTAGTTATTTCCTTCCAGATGAGACATAAAAATGTTCATGCATTGCAAAGGCAAACCAACAGCTGAGTTGGATAACAAAAGATATCTAAAGTCTTTGGGGCCTCCAGCCAGTACAAAGCTTGGTCCTGTTCCAGCTCCCCACACACCCGATCTAAATATCTATTGACTATAGAATATTCTCTGGTTGGTGGTTGTAAATCAGGGGAAACTCTTAAAAATAAAGCTGCCAAAATTGTTTTTTTGGTTTGATGCCATAGAAGAACCAGTTCGGTTTCCTACACAACCTTTCGCTGGGTAGCTCTAAAAATAACCAATGAAATGAGACGAGGGGTGCTTTTAAAATTTACAGAACCTCCATGTAATGCATTTATACCCACTGAGGAAATTACTAAGAAATGTAAGTCCAAGCCAGTATTCATGAAGAAACCTTCATTTTTAAAAATGGACTGACTGGACAGTCCTGAGGACCTCTGCCCAAGCATATTTCCCAATCTTTTCAAATCTCAACTGAGCCTCTGCAAGGAGGTCAAGACTAGTTTTGTGGCATTTGCTCTTATTTTATAAAGTACACTCTTGGTTAGCGTGAGCTAAGGTGAGGCAATATTCTGCATTTAGCTGAGTGGCCACCTCTGTCAAACCCTGCTCCATTTTCACCAACATTGGAACTCCCATAAAGTGCTTATCAAAAACTGCCAAAAACATCAATTGCCATGTTCTCAGCCCCATTCCTGGGAGGTTTTTGTAGTTTCCCCACTTTTCACTCCCCATTTACTTCACAGGGGGGTTAGGAATTACCTGATAAGTCTGATCAAGTGTATTTGGCCAAGGAGAGTGTATAGTCAAGGGGTACAAGTCTCCAATATACTGGACCTTGATCTACACCAGAAAAAAACGTCTTTCCTAAGCAGGAACACAACTCCGGCCTCGACAAAGGAGTCAGCAGACGCTGTAAGCACTTTACATGCCATTATATTTGCAGCATTTCAGTGGGCTTCATACATGAGTGCCATTGGATGGGTCTAATTTTACAAAGAGATTGGTGCCCACTGTGGGGCTTAAACACAACAAGGCCTGTTTCAATGCTGATAATACAGCTCAGCACACTCCATGCACTGTACATAAATCCCTAATGCTATCTGTATATAACTTTGCTGTTATTTTCTTTTGTTCTTTAGTCGCTTCGGATATTAAAGGGCGAAAACTAAATTTCATGCCATTGACACTTGTATAGACAATCACCCCCCCCCCGCCCCCTTTCTTTTTCTTTTTGCTATTTATTGCTTTCTTCACAGTCTGCAGAGTTTTCCGTAAGACTTGGTTTAGCTTAGTTAAGAACTGGGTACGGTCCTCTCACAGACAGCCCACAAACTCTACTTAAGCTTGCCAGAACATTGAAGCGGTACATGCTGAAGATGACAGTTTAAATGGTCAAACTTTTAGAGAACAAGAGGCTTTGTGTTTCGCTGAGACTCTTGGAATTCTGACAATTCTTCCCTTAATGCCATTTTTTTTAATGAAAAAGTTACTGAAGGCTAGCAATTGGACAGCTTGAACTAAGATGTTCTTCTATGAAATCTAAGAAGTTATGGGATCTGTCCTGGTTGATAACATCTTTAATGTGCATCTGAACCATGTTTAGCCCCAAGGAACCAACCCAACAACTGGCATGAAGTCATGAAGGCCAATGCCCACCCTCTAGCTTGGTCTCCTCCTATCACATGATGCCATCAAACTGAGAGGGTGAAGCCTCCACTGAGACACCACATCCTTTCAGACTGACCCTGACACAGCTCGGAACACCTGGAGGAGAACACTAGCTTTCGGATTTGTTGTGATGGCTAACAGGCGCCCAGGCTGGTTAGAATCACGCTGAGTGATGGTAGAACAGGAAGGCCATCCTACCCACCCAGAGAGACTACTCATACTCTCTTAGACTCCCAGCAAAGGATGGCTGTGGCATCGCCAGGGGTTGAGCTCCTGTTCTCCCAAAGATAGGGCCGATATTTAGACTGTTTAGACTGTTTACCTCCGTTCTCAAAGCCACCGTGCATTGTCCATACTTGTCACTTTAATTCTCAGTTCTCTTGACTGTAGTAACGACAGCTCAACAGCATGTGACAGCAAATATCACCATATGGAGTGGTTTATGCATTCTGCAGGGACCTGTATGGCAAGGAAAAAAAAACAACCCCTTCCGTTTAAGATCTCCTCATGTTCCCAAAGCTGTCTCTAAACCCAAAGCTGTCCAAGCCTCCCAGCTCAGCCCACACACTCACACACACACTCACACACACACACACACATCTCAGCGGATGGATTATGGAGTCGTGTGTTTGAATAGAATGCGTGCACACTTTGCTTATCACACCAGGCCTGTGGGTTTCAAACCCCTTCGTCCTGTTGAGCAAGAGGCCCAGTCTGGTGCGGAGCTTACGTAACGTTTGTCAAATGTTTTCAGCTTCACCACTGAAAACAGCAACCAAGGTCGTTCACCTGGAGGATTTCAGGACAAACGGACATACATACACTGTACCAAACACAATGCTACACATTTATACAGGACCCAATGCCAACTTCTCTTTATCCCTTAGAATTAAGCAGGCTCTTTGTGTTACTGTGCCTTTAAGACTGACATATGTTAAGGAGCTTTGTTCTGATTGGCTGCCCCGTATTGTGCCTCATTCTTAAAGCAATCCAGAATGAAACACTACTTATAACCTCAGTGTGAAAGGGGGTGGAGCTAAACTGCTGTTGGCTGAATAGACACCTAGACAGCTGGTTTTCCAAACCACTGAATTCACATTGTTTTTTTTCAGCTGAATTTCTATATATAAACTGGGGAGTGAACGGTACATTCCGAAAGTTTTATACTGTTTACATGTCAAACTCCTAAAAAAGTGAGAAAAAATTGGGTTTTTCCATAAAATGAGCCCTTTAATGGTTTTTCCTTCCTCTTATGCTGTGATGATTTTCAGCGTACTGCAGTCCAGGCCAAACAAACAGCCACTGACCCTTTACGGCCGCCCCTGACATTTCAGACAGCCGCTGAGGAAATCGTAGAGATATGCACTGGCTTTATTCAGCCGTATTGTTTAATACACACTCTTCCTTCATAATGAACCACAAGCTGAAGTGCAGAGAGAGCGAGAGAGAGAGAGAGAGAGAAAGGCAAAGGTTACAATTCTAATCATTTCCGTACCCAGTGGTTATATTGCATCAGTGAATTGTGCTCTGCCCAATTTTTTTTGTTCTTTTTTTTCTTTCTTTTGGTCTGAATTCAGAAAACACAGTAGAAATACATGCGTGTGTACAAATTAGCGCGAGAGGCCTGTGTTCTGTGTTCTGGATCCGTCCGGCCCGGGCCTCGTTTCTTCTCCAGAACGGTTCTGTACAAACGAAGCAACCCGTCACACTGTAAATGCCACGAGCACTTTCTTTCTTTCTCTCTGTCCTTTTTTTTCTTCTCCCTCTTTTTCCTCGGTGAATCAATATCTCATTAGTCTTTCGATAACATGATACCGTAACGAAAATGGTGTGTACACTAAAGTACACACCATAGTACAGTATATCTAGAGGTTCAAAAAGTTACGTACAGTACATACGTCACGGGGTCGATTAATAAGGGGTTAACCTCTGCTTTTCATGCGGTGGTTTCTCTGAATCCATACAAAATAATAATAAAATATGAAACGAAATGTGTTTTACCTGTAACGGTCTGTGATCCTATGATGCTTTTTCTCTGTATATTTGGGAAAGAAAACATGAAAATGATTGAAACAATTGCCGACTGAACTTGTTATTGTTGTCTAAAGGTGGGTGGGTGGGGCTGGGTGGGCTGGTAGGTGGGTGGGGGGGGTGTGGGGGGGGGGTCTGTCCTTGTGAGTGCGTCTGAGTGCGCAGATTTATGCCTGATGGTGTTCGTAATCGAAAGGCTCACTTTAACCTCACCATCTGTTAAATTTAGAAATGATATTACAGCTAAGATGGACCTGAGAGGGGCTGCAGGCAGCAAGCAAGGCGACAGAAACAGGTACATCATCTAATAAACAAAACTCTGTTTTCTTCATGAGAATCATTTTAAGAGCCAAAAATGGAAGGTTAAAGGTCTTTGGCAACTCTAAAAGCTATTTCATTCCCTCTCAACACAAACTGAGTCTCTTTTCTCCCAAAATACGAAAATTAAAAGGCATTTTACAATTAATTCCTTTTTTTCAAGTAAAAATAAACAATTTGTCAACATCAGTTTCCCCCCTCGGCAGTTTGAATGTGCCGCTCAGGTTATATTAGTTTTTTATCAACAGTATATATGTGTTTGAAAAAAATGACCTTTTTGTAACAGTAGGGGTTTAAGCTATTCCCAACCAAACTAGTCAACGTGCTCCTACAACGTTAGGCTCCAGGGCTTCTCACAAAAAAAGTTTTTTGGGCTGTAGGACAGGGATTGTGAATAAAATTTGTTTTTATTGGTTTACACATCCAGAGTCAGGGTCACCGGTTCAGGAGTACATGACTCTTATCAAGGACTAATTCAGTCGGCCATCACAGAGAATTAACATAAACAAACGCCATAAACATGCGTACAGGACACAGCAAGAAACGACACATGATAGAAAATGAATGGAAAATATCTGGTATGGAGGCGCAGGGGTAGCGCTGTATCCTCACAGTGAGAACGTCCCAGCCAGGGACGGGGCAGCATCCTGTCTGCCTGGGGTCTGCAGGTTTCTTGTAACTGCAAAGGTTTGCCCAGGAGCAAACTGGAGAAAAATGAATAACCACCGCCACTATGATCTGGCAACCTGTCCAGGCCCTACGTCCAATGGGATAAAAAAAGGTGTGCAAGATGCTTACGAAGGCTTTCCTGGATCGAGGTTCAGATCCCACAGTTCAACAGTTGGTGATGTTCCAACATGCTATTTCAGAAATATCAGTAAAAACATTTCTGTTGCAGGAACTTTGGCATCGTTCCTGTCCCACAAAGACATAAGTCTTAACACATGCTTGTCCGCTTTTGAAAATTTCTGAAATAAACCACTTTAGCATTCACACGAACAACACCACAACAAAGGGCAAGTGCAGACTCTGGGACAGACTGAATCTCTGCAGGCGTATGAATACGAAGAACCCAGTTCACCAACCCTCATTTAAAGATCAACACTCCAGCACATACTGTGGTAGTAATGTACCTTTATGTTGGTTTTCACAGGGTTTTATGGATTACTTCACATCTGTGATCTTGTGGATGTCTACTCCTACTGGATGGATTCAGTCAGAAGGTCAACCATAATCAGCCAATGAATAACCAACCAATTCATCAGCCAGCCTGTAGGTCGGCCAGTGGGTTTGTGCTGAGTGTGTTTCAGCCAAGGATGCTGGTCTGGAAAGCTTGATTATGGGTCAAATGCCCAGTCTGAATCTCAGGTGGTCTCCAGACTTGCAGACGTCTGTTACTAGACGTCCACAGGGCTGTCGAATTCTACCATTCATCCAGGCTGGATGAGGTGGATGATAATGTGGACATTTCTCCTGGAGATGTGATCCAAAATGAAAGTTAAAAAAACAAGAATAACATACATATTATCACTTATAAGTAAGTGATATGCAACTCTGTTTTGGAATGAATATAACCCGTGGAAGTAACCTGATCTGAAGTTTCCCTCTCATTAGCATGGTCCATCCACCTGCAGCCCTGAGGCCTCGCAGATCTGATCTGAAGATGTGGAGCACTCACAGAACTGAGGCACAAAGTCCATTGGATTAGAGGCCACCCAGAGATTTAGATTGGGCAACAGTCTGTATTTTTGCACTCTTTAAATGATTAAGACTCTATACTATTCCGGGCGAAGTAACTAATGAGCCGGAGCTTGCCTGTGATGATTTCCTGCCGGCTGGTCCCTTGTTATTGCGTGTGTGTCAGGTCTTAACTGGCAGATGATGCAATCTGTGTGTTATTTTTGATATTCAGCCGGTGGAAACGAGCCGCCCTGGCCTGAACTGTAACATCATGTATTTACAGACTGACGGGCGATAGAGGCATTTATCATCACCCCACTCTTTTTCGGCAGGCCAGATTCGCACGACCCCCGTTCGTGTTTGGACAGATGGACAGATTTATCAGCATTCATGTTCACTCTGGCCTCAGCCTGTTGACTGGAGTGATCAATAGCAGGAACGTGGTTCAGCACGGAGCCGCGGAACGTGTGGAGGGCTGGAAAGGATGAATGTTAATAGAAGACAAACAGATATGCAGATGTTATTGAATGAATGTTTCTTAATGTACTGAAAGTGTAAAGGAGATGCTCGACTGGGACCACTTTGAAGCCTCTTTCAGAATTCTGTTTTTCAAAATCTCTTTGCTAGAGAGGGCTTGTCAGGACCTCTGTATGCAACAGCCCTCGTGGCATCCTGTCTCTCTCCGGGCTCCGGGCCTCTCTCCCCTGCTTTGACTCTTCTGCTTTGTTTTTGTCTCTTTTTTTCACCCTGTCATGAATTACCTTGCCTGATAATTGGATTTGAAATCCAATTTGACAAAAAGCGCAAAATTTCAAGCGGATGGCAGAAGCGACATTCGGAGCACAGAAACACTCCATTAGAGAATTATCTACAAGCAGCTATTACATGGCATGAGTGCGCGAGGGGGAGAGGGAGAGATGCAGACGACGCGTTAATGCTAGCGTTAATCCAGAGCACGGAGGCTTTTTTGACAGTTTCCTCATCAAACAATTTGGATTTATTTTCTTCCTCACCGTGACTTTTCACGAGGCCTTTAACAAAATAGGATATTAGCGTCAGCTGTTACCTGCAGGCTTACGGATCTCATTGTGACTTGGTGCAACGACGCATAGGACGATTCGGAGAGCATCTCAGGCTTGCTGGATGATCTCAGCTGTCGATAGTGACATCCTGGAGCCAGGCTCTATTGGAGTGCCGAATAGAAGAAGCCTAGAAGAAGGCAGCAGAGAGCCCACACAAATAGAAAAGATGATCAAGTCTGTTTGTGTGGTCTCATCAAACTTCTTAATGATGAAATGAACACTGACTGCACTCTTTTACTTACTTCCGGGTATGTTGTAATCCCTTTCGTAATAACCCCCTGTTTCAGGTGGGATTGGGTCTATTTATTTATTTATTTACTTATTTATTTGTTTGTTTGTTCGTTCTTTCATTCATTCATATTGTTTATTCCAACAAGCTATTTTCAGTATAAATCTTAATTTTGTGTGTTTTGCGTATGCAATGAATATTAAACTTTCCCATACAAAAATTTCGAGGAAATTAAAAGATTCTCTATTTAGCAAATATACAATCAAAATATCTTAAAAAGTGGATTTTGTGGCTCTGAAGCTATAGTTAATATGATCTGTGACACTCATTTTTATGATACTCTTCTAGATGTGATGGAAGGTAGATGTATTAAATGTAAACAGAAACGAGACGATTGTGGAAAATAATTTTTGAAAGCTACTGTAAAACATTCACCAACAGCTATTTGCATCAATACGTGCTGCAAATCATTCTTTGCGTTTGTTGGATGTCCAGAACAAATTTTAACACAATCTAACAAAGAATCTCAAAAAATGATATAATTCAGCTCCAAATTTAGGGCCAAACTTCAAAAATCTTAAAAAGGATTTGGAGTAGAGCTTTCAAATCCTGCAATTTTTAAAGAAAGTGACCCATTTGTATATTATTTGCATATTTAGGACTGTTAAAAACTAAAATAAAAAGGATTAGTCTGAAATACCCCAGCGCAGAAAAGGATATTGCTTGGTGATACCAGCCCAGTAGGGGGCGATAGTCTACTGCCAGTTTAAGGATACAACTTTTGTCTCTAAACACAAAGCTTTCTTCCTGGTAAAAGTAAGCAGTTAATATAATATATTATTATTATATATATTATGTTTTCAGCTCAGATGTACCTTCTAAGCCTTTCTAGGGTGTGTCCATTTTAGACTGTTGGTTAACTGAGTTATGGTGATGTGTTTTGGCATGTTTGTTGAAAACTGTGACATTTTTGATGTGTGGTCATGTTATCATGGTCAGATCTTGGCACAGTTTGAGTTTTTGCTTTGAGTCTGATGCTGTAGGATTTTGATGTGGTGTGTGTGTGACCATCCTGGGCAGTAATGAACACATTTGTGTTTATGAAGTACTCTCTTCGCTTGCTCCTGCTCCTGATAGTTCAGTCGCCCCCCAAATCCGCTCTGTTCGAGATTCTGGTGCTGCCAGTGATGCCTGCACTCTAGTCTGCAACCTCCTTGCAGTCTTTTTGGAATTCTTCCTCAGGCTTTCTTCTCATAAAGAGTCTCCCATCAGACTGATGTTGAGCTGAAAGTTTCTTTTCCCTCTCTTTCTGAAACAAATACCATTTGTAAAACATGAAAAACTATGAAAAACTTTGCAGGTAGTGTTTTCTTTGGAATAAAACAGTCAGTTCTTGTCAGGTTTTTATGATTTTGTTTTGTCTTTTTTGCATATAAAATTGATTCTCAAACCAGTCCTGTGGACCCCTGAGATCTACAAACATAAAGTAGTGGTGTGAGTGGAGGCATGTCTTCATTAACTTTATTAATGCAGATTTAATAATCTGATATCAGAATCAGAATCAGAAAACTTTATTGATCCCGTAGGATCTCTGATAGAGAGATTCTGATATATATTTTGAAATTATTGTGATATTGAACTTTGTCAGTACTGCTCAGCACTAGACAGAGGAGACAAATGTAGAGTCTTCAGTAGAAATGACTACTTCTGAGTATCTGTGTGTTTAGATAATCACACCCGATCCATCCATCCCTCTTTGTTTTCATTCTGGTAAGTCCCGCTCTCATCAGCTCTGTGTGTGTGTGTGTGTGTGTGCTGAGACTATAGGAAAGAGAAAAGCTGTGGTGCACTGTGTATTCTGAGACCTTTCTACTTTTCGTGCTACAGTAGCTCTACTGTGGGATCAACCAGACGGGCTAGCCTTTATTAGTGTTTGAGAATTATCTGAAATTCCTGGGGTGCAGTGTGTGGGGGGTGCAGTGTGTGGGGACGGTCCCTTGCTCAAGGGTACCTCAGTGATGCCACTTGTAGTCCTGGGATTCACACCCACAACCTTCTGATTGCAGATGCAACGCCCTACTCACCAGTGAAAAGTTTCTGTCGTATGTATGTCGATATGAATGCATGTGTCAGACGACCATTATAGAGCTGTAAAGATTTTTGCTTTTAAGTAAATGACACATAATCTTTCTTCACAGTTAATTGTTGCTGTTGACTAATTGCTGCAGCCCTTATCTTCACTAAAAGCGGACGTCCAGACCTTTTTTATAGATTTTCCCCACAGCTGTCTGGTAGAATATGGAAGGATATCAGATCGTGCCCAACACCGAGTGTCCATGTGTACAGAAAGTGAAGCAAGACTAGGAATGCAATAATCTGCAGGAGATAAACACCCCCCCACCCCCCTCGGGGACTGAGGAAGGGGCTGCGACCGAGACGTCAATCTTTCATGAAGCCTGGCGAGGCTGCAGTCTCCAGGCAGCCGCCCATAAAATGCCCCCTTTTCCCCCGTCATTTATTTAGACGCAGCTGTTTCAGCAAAACGCTTCTTCGGTAAACATCTGTCTTTTGCTAAATTATGAATCTTTAAATTGGATCTCCTCCTGGCTAAATTATGCACAAAAGGGCCGATTTACAGCCTGCGCATTCAGATGCTCGGAGGCATAGCAGTTGTTGCCTCTCCGTTCCAATGTGAAACTTTTTGCACAGGCTCTTAATTCAGCCTAACAGTGGAGTCAGCTGAGGCGCACTCACAGATTTATCACAATGAAGTAAGCAGAGATTGAACATGTGTTCTAAAATCCTCTTCTTTGCACACAATGCAGCTTGATTTAAGCCCTAAAAACTGATTTATTGGCCCATTCCCCACCTCTTACTCACCCCCACCCCCCAGAACTATTGAATGTTAGAGAATAGATAAATAAATCCACCACCTTGATGGCGAGGGGGCCTGCTGTCTGAATCCGGCGGAGCATCTTAAATGGATTATTGATCCAATGACCTTTCTTTGGTTTAAGGTTTTCTCTTGTTTGTTCCTGCGATGTTGACTTAACTCACTCTATAGACAACCAGATTGATCAAACATTAGCTCCCCGTATTAGACTGTTAATTACCCGGCCCTGTTTGCCCACAATTTAAGCAGGTGACGCGTGTGGGGCCGCACCACGGGACCTTAAATCCACAGGCCTGCTGCTTTGCCGGCTGCGAGCAGAGAGAGCCGAGAGGCCCGGCGATATGAAACATCGTCTTCATAATTGTCTCTCGAAGTTGGGAGAAGGGCTGTATTGAACAGATCCCATTCTGCCTGCTGATTCATTGCCAAATTGATTCGAGGGACATTTTCAACAACATAATAACGCATTGTCCTCAAGGCCTGAAATTAGAAAACAAAATTAAATCAATACAGTTTGTTTTTTGCAGGGGAGGGGTTACAAAAAGGCAATTTTGAGGGAAGAGTGTGGTGGAAACACAGTAGCAGATATTCTGCTTAATTACTTTTTCCACCGTGCGCCGCAGGTTGAGAGGGCACTGAGGATAACCAGGACCGTCTTGTCGGCATTTCAACATAAATTAAACTCTCCAAGCTCGGCAGGAAGAAGGTTTGGTCCAGTTAATCAACCGCCTCTACTGACGTGACAAATGCAGCGGCACAACAAAAATGGCCTTGCAATTTACTGTCCGCCTATCGACATTTCGCAAATGCCGTCTCTGGCTTCAGAACAGGAATTACGAAACGTAAAGGCAGTGGCATCGTATTTCTAATTACGCTTGCGTTTGCACTGGAGCCGCGGAAGCCTCCCACGAAAGGTTGTCTCATTACACTCAGTGGCATTTCAGCCACAGTATCGCCTGATGTGATCTACAGTGAGCGGCTGGGCTGGGTTCCGATTGACATACTGGTTTATGGACTACTTTTTAGAACGTTTACCAACCAGTGCAGCCCAACAAGCGCATTAAAACTATGCCTTGAATCAATCAACACTGACCTGTATAGCCTGCTATCTTACATATATGCATTATAATATAAACACCAATTACCAGTCCAACAGTACTCAAAACCATATACTGGTTAGTACACACAGAAAAGAAAACTGGCTCGTGTGAACCTACCAGTCCATCAGTACTCAGTACAGATAAAACAGTTTTCTTTAGTAACATATTACCTAATTCATTCTGTGATGAACACTGGATTTTAGTGTTCATGGGTCCGCCCATAGCCCACGGGTCCTGTGGGTTGGGCGGGTTCAGGTCAGCTTATTAGAAAATTTTGCAGTTGTGGTGGTTCAAAAAGTGAGAAGGCAGCATTCTGACTATAATTAACTTTGGGTCATTGATTAACAAATCATTTTGTGGGTCAGACAGACCGGTTCGGTTCTCGTAACGGGTTGGGCAGGTATGGGTCATAAAAAAACCCTGACCCATGCATCACTAATGGCTACTGTAATGTTAGCTGTCAAAAGATAAACTTGCATATGCAGATGTTCACACCTAACGACAAATTATCCAATCAAAATTTTCTCTGTGGTACCTATGTAGATGGGAAGTGATGGGAAGTTAAGTACTTTTTACCAGCTTGGATCTTTACATATTTTTCAAATCATTTCATGCACTGGAACTAGTTTGGTGCTGTAACTATGATATGATTTTTAGTAACTGGTAAATATAAATCAAACCTCCACCCTCAACAACAAAAAATTTATGTTGACAAATTTTTTCTGTATCCCTCGTGGAAAGTTCACGTCTCGGCCGCTGATGGATTATGTTTTGGACTTTTATTATGAAAGAAGACAGCTGGAGATATTTTGGATTTAAGTATATGTGTTTATTCATTGGTTCTGTTCTGTGTCGTGTCTTGTATTTAAGTGACCCCGGTTCCCTGGTTGTTTGTCAGTCCACCCCTCACGATACCTGATGTGTGTACCTGTCCCGTGTGTCTTCGTTTTTTGAGAAAGAGTATTGGCCGTCGTGCCTGTTTTGTTTTCGGTTGGTGTTTAAATAAACTGTAGTGAAAGATGGAAATCTGCGCCTGCGCCTCATTCATGGACGGGAATGCACGATACGTGACAAAAGCGTTCTTGTGGCTATGGCGGCAGCTGTCGTCTCATACAGTAGATCAGTTCAAAATGAACGAATCACTCTCTCAGACAACTCGTTACTCCCGAGTCATAGAACAGATTAGTTCAAAATGAACAAATCACTCACTGAGACAACGTTTCACTTCCAAGTGATACAAAAGATTAGTTGGACAAATCACTCACTGAGATGACGTATTTTTTTTCCGAGTCAGTCGATATTTAATAGAGATTAGCATGACCTGAATTAACGATGTATAAAACTGAAGGCCTTGCTGTAATATTCATGGTTTTCTACACATAGGAAGAAAATCTTGTTATTAATAATATTAATGAATGTGTTTGTCATGCACTCATACGTACAGGACATGCAAAATGACTGAAATGTTTTTATGTGGTTTACTGAACAAAGACCAAGTCGTATTTGAAGGAACTCGCAAAGAAAGTGAACCACTAATCTTGCTGGAGCACTATAACTTTTTTACTAAAAGCAAAAGAATGAGCATTTGGGCACAGCTGGACTTTCAGAATGGGCTTTTTGGACTGAAATGTAGCAGGAGTAGCAAGGCAGGAGTTGAAACGGGGCCTCAGCCTGGAGACAGATCGTGAAGGGAAGTGTTTTCTAGATGTATGCGTCAAAGCCGTTCAAAATTGAATTGCTGTGGCACTTGTCGACTCTGGGGCTTCTTGGGAAGTCATCATAACAGTCCTTCAGAGCCTTTTCACTTTAACACTAAAAACCGCCAACAAGCTGTGGGTGGAAAAAAATTTTCCCCCCTCTACTCTGTAAAGTAGCTGAGCAGACAATTAAAATGCTCTCGCTGGGCTTTGTTGCTGAAGGTTGGTTATCAAACCGAGAGAGTCTTTTGTTATAGAATGAAATGGCAGCCGAATGCCATACAAGGACGGAGAAAGCCTCGGCACTTCCCCACAATGCAGGCCACTGGAACGAGAGATTACACTCCAATTACTGCCGAAATGCATTTACACTGAAGCGCGCAGAGCTACAGAGCTGTAAACATAATGGATGTTCATCTACCAACACCATGGATCTGGGCCTCGTACTGAATGAATGGTTCATTGGTTGCACGGATTCCTGATTGAGGTCAAAAATTTACTCTAGCATTCTACTTATTTCATGAACACTATTTGATACTCAAGTGTCAACTCATTAGGGCCATAAGCTTTACAGTTATATGGCCCTGAGAAGTTGATATTGTATCTTTCCTCAGTGTCTGAATGTGTGGGATATGTGTAATACTGGCAAATTTTTCTAAGTTGCATTCTCAATTATCGATCAAAATTAATCTTAACTAAACTTCAGGACATAAAAGTTCCACTTCTGTTTCTGTGTTTGTACATATGTGTGTGTTTTCTTGTTTAGAGTGGCAGGTAGGAGGTGGAAATAATAAAAAACTGGTGCCCTCAAGGAAAATGCCATTACATTTGGGTTTTGTGATTATGTGCAGTCCCTTAGGTAACAGGCCTCCAGAGAACAGGAGCCTATTTGTCAACCAAAAAGTAATGGTATATGAATTATGAAGAGGTGTAGAATTCATTGTGTGGTAGTATGCAGGTCTCTATGACTTACATAAAAAATTACATTATGGTTCTATTAGACTTAGAACTGCAATTACTTCTTTATTGATGGATATTCGGTCAACTGTGATGGCTGGTCATAATATTGGAAAAGAGGGCTAACGTGTATGTAACTAAGAGTTAACAAGTCCTATCAGTGGCATCAAATGAGCTGTCTGCCCAGCTATATGTATTAATGCTGATGCGTATTACCCAGTGTTTGTAGCATGCTCAAAGAACAAGGCCATATTTCACTACTGAATTGCACTTTTTGCCTCCTATAGCATGAACAGAATATGAAAATGAGCATTAAGGTCAAATTATTACTGAAAGATTCAATAAGATGTTGTAAAATAGAAATATGCAAAGAACAAAAAAGTATCTGTTATGAACAGTCGTATGTTTCAAATGTTTTAAATTAAAAAAAAAAACACAGTACACATACAACATACAGCTTGGGCTAGATTTTGGGGGTTCTAATCTTCATAGGTCCACAGAAGTCCAAAGCAATCGGTTTCTAGTCATTGGTCAACACCAAGTGAGGTGATTTGGATTCCAAAGATTAAACCTGGTTTTTCATTTGAAAGAGCGAGAGGGCTTAGCTCTACTAGGCAATTTATACCAGTCACCCCTGAGTCAGCTCTTCGACACATCACGCCTTGTGCAGTTTCCTTTCACTTTGTCACAACACTACTATAATTCAGCTTGCACCTTAATGTGTGCTGTTCTACAGTGAATTGAATGCAATACATTACAGTGAGCATTAAAGTAGAGGTGCCTCCAAAGTGTCTTTAAGTGATGCCATTGAAGAACTACTGTTGATTCCTTAAGACCTGGGACACCAAGCCAATATTAAAGAAGTAGCAGCGTCTAGCTCCAGCTGATGATCACCTCAAAATTTACAATTCTTACTCACCACAAAGATTACAGCTGATGGCCACTGAACATGCGTTCACGAAAGGGAGGAAGAAGCAGGAGCTGTAGTCGTGTAATGACTAAACTGAAGCGTAAAAAGTAAATATATATATATATTGTTTGAATGTCTCAGTCTTCAGATGTGTTGTTTCCTTCCTTGTTCTCTTTTTGCATTTGTTCATCTCCTTGTTTGCTCTCTCTTGCCCAAAAGTGGTTCTTCTGTGGCATTTTTATGACAAATTTAATGAACATGTTTGAGCATGTTTGAGTGTAACACAGTTTGTTTGTATCCATCACTTGTGAGTTGCAAGTGACAATTAGACTCTATTAAGTACTTTTTAATTATTCAGCTCATCCGTCTTTAATGTTTTGGTGGTTTCCTCAATATGTGGCCTCAACAGCACTGCCATCACTCAAGTCTGTCCTAAAGCCCACTTCTGGTTTGTCATATTGCAAGTGTGTGGATCTGTTTCATATCCTCTTAGGATGCATCATTTAGTTGCAGATGTTCTTGGGAAGGTAACGATCTACCCTGAAATTTTCACAGCAGCAGAATTTATCAGGCTCCTGTGTCTGCCAACTGCTGACTAGTAGGCGAGAGAATAAACAATAGAATGCAAGATAAAAGATGGAGTATCGCCAAAGCAAGTCCCTCCTTCCACTCTGGACCAATGAAAGCGTCCAAGCCAAGGTTGTCAGTTCATATGGTAACGGGAAAATCCATATGAAGTGTAGCCAGATATGATCCAGACATGAAACACAGGCTTATGAAAAGGTATAAATGTCCTCCTGGACACTTACCAGAAAACACATAAACACACGTGTACACAAATGTGTGAATTTTGGGACAGGCCAAAAAGTCCATGTGTGGGAAATGTGATTTCATCTTTTATGGTATAATCTCTAGAAACTCTATTGCCCCCTACACATCCTGTAGTGTATTGCAATCTGTCAGAATGACCATGTGTATAAATTGAAAGGTAAAGATCAGGCATGAGCAACTCTAGCACCCCAGAACCCATGTAGAGAGCATATAGAGTGTTTTTTTTTTCTTTATGTCACAATAATGTGTACTATTTTGTCAACTGGCCCTGTTTAAAAAACAGTACAAACTCTGGAGATGGTTAAGATCTGAAACAAATCATATGCAGCTCAACAGCTCCAAGAGTTCTCTAAAAAGATCTGAGGGCATTCACAGAACTCTTGGACCTTATTGATGTGGGTCACAGCACACACACAGTCACTCACAGTTACACACAGTCATACATGCACAGTAATGGCAAAGAAATTGTGAGCATGTGTGGCATGTCACCCTGCCATGTTGGACCATATAACCCCCCTTGGTGGTGGCAGATGAGTCCTGCCTGCCCACACTATGCAGCTGTCAGAGCCTCAGTGACTCATACTGGGCTGGCAGCTCTGGGGACAGGGGGGTTTACACTGAGTCACAGATGTGAGGAACACAGCCAGAGTTTCACAGGCTGGGGGGTGGGAGGTGCAGGGATCATTGAGGGTCAGTGGACATCGGCCCTAAGAGGTATTCCAGGGTCCGCCGGTCAGGCCCAGAGCTCGGAGAAGGCCAGCAGAGGGTGTAATAATGTCTTAATTGCATCCCGGCTGGACGCTATCGAATTATTGACGCACAGGCCGAGGAGGCGCGGCTAAGCTGGCGGTCAGGACAGCTTGACTCCGGAATCTATGAGTCACGGCTGACAAACAGAATAACCTTTAGCGGAGACGCTCGAGATGTGCAGCTGCTAACTCTCACGATTTCTCCAGCTCTACATCAAACACTGACACACGAGTGGGGAAAGTGACTGTATCTGCGTTGGCACCTTAAATGGGTGCAAACCTGCGACCTCATCATCATTCCACGCTTCATAAATCTCACGTTCCACCACAGCTTTACTCGATCCAATTGACTGTTTGCTGAGTAATGATCAACGCACCTCCTGGTGAATCACACTCCTGCCTCTGTCAAATGAAGGAAAAACAACAGGAACAAACCAGTTAGAAAAGTAGTGGCAGTAAATTAGAATTATTATGTAAAGAGATGTAATATTATATTATTACATAAAAAGATCATACTAAGCTGTGTAAAATTTATACACAAAAAAAGGCATCAAACTGAGGTTAAAGTCTTAGTGTGCATATCCGTTTTCTTAACAAATTATTAATTTATTCTTCTGTGGGCATACAAACAAAAATAGCACCAACAGTTTGTGGGAAAAGCAAGAATGAACTACAGTGGGGCTGATTTACCTCTAGCCCAAGCTCTAAAGACAACCTTTCAGTGATTTTGTGCGACAAATGGGTTAAAACATATTATATGTAGCCTACTAAACTCATAATCCATTTGAGATTTCTCAACACCCAACTCCACCTTCTTGCAGTCTGGAGAGCTGGAATCCAGCACAGTTTGATAGCTCCCCTCCTCAAACACACTCACTAAACCGGTGAGTTGAACCAGGTGTGTTTGAGTAGGGAAATCACAAAACTGTGCTGAACATGACAGTTATGGTCAGCCATCGCTGGCAGTGAAGTTTTTGAATGAGACATGTTGGCTAATGTAATCTCATGTGGGCTTATAAACGTACCTTGGCCAGCAATTTTTATTTTTTTGCTTCAGTAATAATGAACCAGTGGGAATTTGAGAAGTCTGTTTATTTTGATCTAAGGAGAATTCTAGTCCAGTAAAAGATGAATCAAAACAAATCTAAAACCTTTTTTATGGACTCAACAGTCCAGATGAAAACATTATATAAAATAAATGACATAAAACTGCATTCAAAAGTACAATAAACATAGTTATCTATGCATAGAGGATAGATCCGTGTCCAACAAGCAGACAACTGTACCAATCATAAGCTGGGATTGGTAGCATGTGGAACTGAACCTTAGGTTGAATGAGCACAACATTATTCCATTTTCAGATTCATTTAACTTTAAGATAAATTTATATATAAGATTTCTTATCATACTATAGAAGGTATTTACTCTTGCAGCCACAAACATTTCACTTGCACTACAATGGCTAGGTATGTTAAGTAATGCTGTCATTGTTATATGCTGGTTGAAGTCTCTGTATGCTTGTTTTTTTTGTAATTTGACCATAAGTACACTGTGTGTGTGTGTGTGTAATATATATATAGGCATATTGATTGGCATTTACCAAGCAACTTGTAAAGTAAATGTATATGTCTATATGTGCTGACATGCAGCATAGGTGAATTATTTTACTGCCACCACATAGCCTAAACTGAACGTTTGACAGCCATGGCAACAGTAACAAAGGGAAGCGGAATTTGCTTGTTTTCTTATCTTGGTATGATTAAGAATTCTCTTTAATTTATTTTCTTTTCCTTTTTTGTTTTGACATAAAATTTGCAATAGAGAGATCATTTTTGGGGGGTATCAATAAACTAACGCTTTCTTTACTGAGTAACAACAACAGATTAGGTATATTTATTTATTACAAAGTGGATGGAGCGATGTCTACATGCATGCAGCCCTGGTGCCCAGACTGATGGGAGAGCGTTATGTAGGCCACTCATATAGCTGCTGTTTTTTTTTTTCCTCCCTAGATCAGCAGCGTTATCCTGAGATCCCTTGATGAAAAGTTAGCACTCAGGCGATATGTATACATCAGCATTGTCAAGGTAAGTGCTGCCTGTGGATGTCGGAGGCCTGCCACGGTTTTAAATTGGACTCTGGCTGTGCTGCTGTGGCTAAAGTGGCATTAGTGACAGCTCTGTCTCTGCACAGGCTTTTGGCCCCACAGGTTTTGAGGCTCAGTGATTGTAAGAACAGTCAATTTGAGAGTTAAGTGGAGTTGCGCTACTGCACTGTTGATGGCAAAGTCTTCGGCGCATGAGCGTTGTTGCGCACAGACTGCACTCTCGGCCTGGATGTGACCAGCTCTTGCGTGTGCGGCATACAGACACAAAGCTGTGATGTCATCGGGGCACTCATTTGCACCTGTTTTCATTACAGCATGCACGTGATTCATTACTGCCCCCCGGTGGCCACACAGAATAATGAGGTTCCCTGTAAAAATGTGAATTATTTGAATGTGCCCAAATAGGCTCAGTCATCTATTCATACCAAAAATGAAAATATGAGTTATTGATAAATTAAGTGGCAAGTTTGCTGACTATTCTGTGATGTTGGGGCTTTGAATATCAAGTAAATAGGGAGAACGCGTATAGCAGTGAACCTTTGGAAATTATAGGGATTTCTTGCAGGAATGGGTACTGGAGTGTGTTTTGATCTTCATCTAAATGATACGATGTTTTGTCAGATGATGTCATTTAACAAACACTACATTTTGTTGTGTCATATCTTTATTTATGGTTTACTGTGAACTGGAACCAGGTTTTGAGTTGCTTATTCATAACAATGCAATCTAACAACAACAACAACAACAACAACAACAACAATAATATAGTGCTTTGATTTAAGGCTTAATAACCCCCATTAAAAGGTCCATGAACATATTTGAAGTAATTACAGAAATACTGACTTGTGCTGCATGTAGGCCGCTGTTGGCTGCTGACAGCTGATGGCTGGAATAAATGAAGAAGGGTGTTACCGCTTTTCAGAGGTCAGTATCTACCAAAAATGATCCAAAGAAGGACAACCAGTGAACCAGTGACAGGGTCGTCCTCACCCAAGGCTCCTTGATGCACATAGGGAGTGAAGGCTAGCCCATCTGGTCCATCCCACAGAAAATCTACTGTAGCACAAGCTGTTGATAAAAAGTTTAGGCTGGCTCTGATAGAAAGGTGTCAGATCACACAATGCATCAGAGCTTGCTGTGTATGGGGCTACATAGCCACAGACCGGTCAGAGCACCCATGCTGACCCCAGTCCACCAGCAAAAGTGCCTTCAGTGGGCACATGAGCATCAGAACTGGACCATGGAGCAATGGAAGAATGTGGCCTGGTCTGATAGCACCTGAAGGCTCTACCTTGGGTCTTGCATTCATCTGGATGTTACTTTGACACGTAACACTGTAACCCACCTACCTAAACATTGCTGCAGACAAAGTACACCCCTGTCAATTTTTTTGAGAAATAAGTGTTTCAGGATCTCAGTCTGATCTCAGTCAGGATCTCAGGGCAGCTGGTGGCCTAGTGTTCGAATCCCAGGAATGCTAGTGACACCTCTGAGGTACCCTTGAGCAAGGTACCATCCCCACACACTGCTCCCCGGGCGCTGTGTTCCTGGCTGCCCACTGCTTCACTTGGTGAATGGGTTAAATGGGTTAAATGCAGAGAAAGAATTTTGTACTGTTCACACTGTGTGCTGTGGTGTGTTCCTTGCATTAGTGGGATGTGTTGGATGAATGTATGGAGGCTTCACTTATCACAACTTACAGGACTTAAAGGATCTGCGTCTAATGTCATGGTGCCTGACTCCACCTTGAGAGGTTTTGTGGAGTCCATGCCTTGACAGGTCAGAGCTGTTTTGGCAGCGTGAGAGGGAGCTTCACAAAATTAGGCAGGTGGTTTTAATGTTATGGCTGATAGCTGTAAGCTGTTTCACTGTTTCACTGTTTCTCTGTTTCACTCTTGGTAAATGCAGTGGGCTGCGGTTTGGTCTTGTCCCCAAACAGCTGTATAAAACTGTGTGCATTAAATAAAAAGTTGTAACTTTCCACAAACCATTGCTAGAGCTGTAGAACTTCTCATTTGCCTGTAACAACCTTGGACAGCTGTGTGTTTTTTCCACCTTCACGGTAAACTCTCGTGATCACTAAACAATAATGTTGTTTTTTTGTTTTTTTTTTCTCATGGTAGATTCATGGACTCAAATGTTAACACAAGCAATACCTGCAGATACTTCAACACCTGGACTTTGGAGTTCTTTGTCACTTGTTTTCTACGGCATGCCTTTGCGCTGATGTTTTCTAGCGGTCGCTCTTATAGTGAGTGCCATAGGTGTTCCATTCCTTCAGGTTCTCTATGACCTTCGGTAAATTTTCTTTGGAAGACTTTTAAACAGTGATGTTGTTGCTTGAAAATAAGTCTGTTGTGAAGGTCTGGTAAACAAACATATGGCTTTTATTACATTCTTTTTCTCACGGCTGCAGAAGATTTAAAAGGATGCTACTGACTTCCAACAGCTGCTGGAATATGAAATCATGTTTCATGTACCATTCTATATCCAAACATTCCACTTTAAAACGAACAAAAAATAAATAAATGAATTATTCCACCTTAACTAGCTCAGGTTTTGCTAAGGGAATTCGGGGTCAATTACCATATTCAAATGAATGCGTAAGCACCTGTTTGGTGAACACGAGTGATTGGAAGCACATCACTGCAAACACAGTCTAAACGAAAGCCAAAATCACCTATCATATTTCATTACCCTGATCCATGTACCGTTACATCAGATAAGACGTGAGCTGCCGAAACACTGGTTCAAAGTAAAATGAACGAGGAAGAAAGGTGGGCTTTGATCAACATAAAGCGTTGCTTATGGCAGGAAAAGTGTGGCGGTGGGCTAATAGCGGCTGGACTGCACAGAGTGGGGGATAAAAATTCAATATTACACCTCCTTTCATGTAGCAAGCATGTATGGGATGTGTGAAAATGACCACGTTATGCTGAAGGGGGGCTCTAGATGAATCTAGCTGAATGCAGATGCAGGAATTGAGTTAGGAGAGAGGCGGCAGACCTGGTGAAATGCATTAACCTGAAAGAACAGAGGGAAAAGTCTTACCTCCAATCAGGAATGAGCTTGAGTACAATACAGCCACCCAAGCCCTTGCCCTGATCACAGAAAACCATAAATGTGCTCTTTGTATGGCAGTGAAAAATGTGGCCTTGTAGCGTATGCGGCTAAATTAGAGTCAAACCTCTACCAGCGTTTCCTTTTTCTGAACCAACTCAGCCTTTCGACGTGCGCTAAACTGGATTTGATGGAAGGGCCTAAAGCACCGAGGAGTCGAGGAACCACTGGGCCAGACAGGTGACTCAATGCTTGAGTCATATCTCCAGTGGTGCTTTAATGTTCTATCTGCTTTAAATTCGCAGCTGGTTTATTTTTGAGTTTTTGTTGGTTAGAGATTGAGGTGCATTGGGGCCAAGCTGCACAAAGTAGTCCCATACTTGACATCTCACAGTTTAAGGAGCCTAAAAGATGTCTAGTTTTAATTCCTTTTTAATATCTTATTTATAACATTTTCACCTTCTTATACAGACCTGTACTTGAGCTTTCTGAGCGGGTAGCACTGGTCTCAGAACAACATTAAAATGACATTTCTGAAAAAGTACATTTTCACTTTAACTAGGCAAAATAGAAGGTACATGTGCAACCTCTGAACTTTAATGTTGAATTCATTATTCAAATCAATTTTCTCCTCAGTAAATCAGATTCTATACAAGGCAGCACTAAAATATAGCATTTGTGCATCACTGAGGATGCACAACCTGTAGGAGCTCATGAGAGGAGTCATAGATTTCAATACAGAAAGGGAAATAGTTTATTATCTATATACCTGCAAATTGATTGTGCGATTTTTAATCGGTTAATAGTAAAATGGTTATAGACAAGTGCAGTAGGTACAGCACGGGAGTCTTCAGCTTCCGATGTCTAGAGGTCCACTCGACTAAACAAAATCTGAGCATTTTATACTTTATGAAACCCTTTGTTAACACATATTTGGATTCATTGTACAGTGTTTGAATTATTGGATGAACTGCAACTACCATAACCCAACAACTACCATAACTATAACCTTGAAATAATTTTCCTGCAGCACAGTTTTCCTTCACCAAACTGTCAACAAACTGAAACTCCAATACAAACCCCTGCTGACAAATCGAAATTCCAAACGACCCCCAACACCCCCCACCCACCCAAACTCAGCCAATTATTCGACATCCTGAAAGTCGCCCCCCTTTGCCAAATCTTTAGCGCCCAATATTTTTTTGAGATATTAATATTTCAGTATTTCTCTAGGTATCTTTTGTGGTCCTTTGGTCATATTATATTTTTTATACTTTTCTGGTGTCTTGTGTTAAAGTAGCTTTGAAAATATGTCTTTTATTGTAAAATACCACACATGATGGCGTGTATTTACATCAGTGTTCGGGCAGTAAAATCACTAATGTTAATTATTACTAATTTACTAATATTTACTGTCCAGAAGCATCAAAGCAAATTCACATCTTCACAGACGGATTTTTACCTTCTCTAAATCCGAACCTCTCAGCCATCCGGGGCTGAAACAGAGGTCAGCAGGTTCTTTTAATGTGGCTCTTTCTGAGCTTAATCCTCTCTGGAAATGAAAACCGCTCCACTAGACGAAGGCCATCATAGCACCTGCCGACACCTTCTGCCCTGTCCAATATGAGCCACCCCGGCCGTGTTCTGAAGCGTGAGCGGAAACAACAGGATGGAGATGCAGAAGAATCTATAAGCACAAAATTTAGACGGTTTTTCATTCAGCCTCCAGTACTGTGAGCCTGTCAGTTGTTTCTAAACCTTCCGACAGATGGAACAGGCCTGAGAGCGGCACCACACTCTAAATATAAATGGCGCTAAAAATCAAGGGATGTGTTTGGCCATGCTGCATATTTTAAAATGCGCATGTTTATGGACACACATTATTAATGAAGCTGATGTATGAGAACATTTGCAATGCTCCTCTCGTTCTCTTCCGTGATTTCTCATTTCCTTTCTCTCCACGTCCCTTTTCATTCACTGTCTCCAGTTCATTCTCTCATTCTTTATATCACTCACTCAGTCCCCCGCCCTTCACACACAGACACAATAAATGATCAAGTTTTATTGTGCTTTTGGATGACACACACACACACACACACACACACACACACACACACGCACACACAAAAGTGTGGTTTTCTGATAGGAAAAATCCAATATCTCACAAGTGACACTATCAGAGTCCTGACTAGTGGCTAATTCAATCGTGAGTAGAGAAGGTGGGGGGTGGCGAAAGGTGCGGAAGAGGGAAAGGTGCGGGAGAACTCAGTGCCGCCAGAGTATCCAACGAGAGGGAGAGAGAGAGAGAATGTTAATATATACAGAAAAGAGAAATAAGCTTAAAGGAATATTTCAGCAGAAAAGCTGTGCACGTTTCTCACTCACCCCAGGCGTGGATAATCAGCACAGGCGGTTTTAGTGTGGAAAATAGCTTCTTCAGGTTAAAATTGCAGCTGTGAGACTAATGAACACTACAACTCAATAGTCACCCAGATAACCCCAATAGTTTCCATAATAACACATGACCGAAACTTCTCTCCACATCCAGCTCTTCATCCAGGTGGATCAGACTCCAGATGTGGTTTAGGACATGGTATGACTTACTGTGAGCTGTAAAAATGAACTGAACTACTTCATTAAGGTGGATCCGACTTGTGGATGTGGTTTAGGACACAGTATGACTTAATGTGAGCTATAAAATGAAACAAAATGTTATAGCTCCAAGCAGCAATTCTAGACAGTGTATTTGGATGTGTTATTAACAAAATGGTTTGGGCTGTTTTGGTGACTACTGACTTCTAGTATTTGCTTATAGACATTACATACGTTACATTAGCCTCATCGATGCAGTGCTAAAACTAAAGAAGGAAATTTGGACACTAGATTACGATGATTTGTGGTCGCCTTCAAGAGTTCTTATTAGATAGCTAACAGGTGCTAATAAATAAAAAGTAAGCCATTTTTATTCAGTTTATTCATGCAGCCAGTAGAGAGCCCCCTACCCTCTGGGCCACCATGCATTTCTGTGGTTTGTGTAGTGGTAAAACTTGCTGCTGCAGATTTGCTGTGATTGTTTCTATCCACTGTCTGTGACGTGTGCATGATATTACACTGGTCTTAGTGATGCATGCCAAAGACTGTACAAGTTGGTGCAAATCCATGCCCTGCACATGTGTGTGTGTGTGTCTGTCTTCCTCATAGTGATCTCCAGACGCCTCTAGTTCCACTGTGAGAGAGAATCCGTTTCTGGAACAAGCCCCCATAGCAAGCAGCATGGATATTAAAGTGGAATCGTTTAGTAAATGGCATGAATCCTATTATTTATGGCTGTGACATGCTAGAAAAATGACAGTCATCCATCCAGCGGGACTCCACGGTGGCGGCTGGGAGAATCTGAGGCTGCCGTCTTGCAGAGGAATTCTCTGTTTACCTTCTCGCCAGCTTTTCATTTGCGAGAGAGTGTTCTTTCGTAGAACGCTGCCCGATTTAGTTTGCTTCTTCCCAGGAGTCCAACGGAGTCCAAAGCAGATAAAGATTTCCATCCCAGTGTTTAAAAATGTACAGACCCATTCCTAGCCGTGATGCACGCCAAGCTGCCGCCCGCGCAACGAGGCGGTAATTTACTCTGAACTTTTGGCTTTGTATTAGCACACAGCAAGGCTTTAATCTCTCTCTCTCTCTCTCTCTCTCTCTCTCTCTCTCTCTTTCTTTCTCTCTCTCT